>JACXGJ010001102.1:0-93579 GCA_016801105.1 Esox niger | reverse complement strand
CTGAATGAATCTGTTTCACTAATGAGACTGGTGGACCGGGGGTATGGTTGGATCCATGCACAACTGAATGAATCTGTTTCACTAATGAGACTGGTGGACCGGGGGTATGGTTGGATCCATGCACAACTGAATGAATCTGTTTCACTAATGAGACTGGTGGACCGGGGGTATGGTTGGATCCATGCACAACTGAATGAATTAAAGGGGTGGTTCATTAGATGGATGGACGGACGGACGGACAGACAGATTAGAGCGCAGTACCTGCACAGGTTCTCTTGTGTGATGGTGGAGGGGGGAGGGTACACACTATCCGAGCCCTTCGGGGAGTAACTCTTTGTGATCCACGTAACCTTCAGCTCCACCACCTGGACCTGAATGAGTCACATGACACAGATGAACATTTGGCACCGTCACAACGCTCCTCGACCCTGCTCTGGTAAATCACACTTGTTTGTCAATGCACTAGCTCTTTTTGTCAACTAAAAATTGGCCACTTTTAGACAATAAAAAGCATGTAACGGTTTGCTTTTGTTTGGCTCGGCAATTAATAAAACTCACACTGCATTAAGCTTACAATCATGTGGTGCGGTTGCATGGTAAGTAAATCAGGAAAAACTATCTTCCCCCTAAATTGTCTGCTACTGTCAAATCTGGAAATGTCCGTCATACCTCTTCGACCACCACTCTGAACTTGCTCTTCTTGCTGAGGACAGGCTTGACGCCAGAGAGCCACTGGACGTTGGAGAAGACTTTGGCCGGGCCAATCAGCACCTGGCCCGGGTAGAAGCCATAGGCGTCATCGAAGAACAGACCCTAGCAAGCACATCAGGAGAGAGATGGCGGTGCATATTAACATGTGGGAACGTAAGGACGGTAAGAGGTCTTCCAGCTCTCCGGTCTTAATGAATGAGGCAGGAGAACAAGGGGAATGACATTCTACGGCGGCAGGAGCTGTTGTGTTTTTCAGAAACTGTGAGGGACTCGGTGTAACCCCAAGGTATTTTCGGTCACAGTGCAACCAGTTTACATTCATACTGGACCCAACAAACCTGCTGCCTTTAGAAGATTAGGGTGGATTAATTTAAACTCAGTTCTCTAATCAGTCTGGTAAAATTGACCCAGAACAAATGGACCTGACCCCCAGTCTGGCAACAAGGGACTATCCGACCCCCGCTACCTGCAGTCAGTAAGTCGGAATAGGAAGCTTTAAGCACCTTGCATCACTCTGCTGGTTTGACTCTGAAGCCTATCAGGGTTGGTGCTGGTCAGTCCCTGGATGGGAGACCATATGTTGATGGAACTGGTGTTGGATGGCCAGTAGGTGGCACTCTTCCAACTGGTTTAAAGACCAAATCCCAAGGCGCAGGGAAGGGGACACTGCCCTGCATTGGGTGCCGTCACAACCATTTCCATTTTGGTTTTCAGGAAGGTCCCGCTGACTGACACATACCAGTCAGTGCATTTGCTACGGTCAGATGATCAGGATAACCACAGATGCTTGGGGAGGCTGGTACACATTAACCATATAGCTGAAAAGTAGGCACTAGCTTCTGATGTAATCTAACAAGAACAATACGCTATTGCAAAAGCATATCTTATATATTTGCTTTTCAAATACTTCCTACAAAGGCCATGGTCATGTGGCTGGCCAAGAAAAGTCAAGGTACACTAGCCTGCTAACTAATGATTATACACTAGCCTGCTAGCTAATGACTGCACACTAGCCTGCTAATTAATGACTACACATTAGCTGCTGTAGCAGAGTATGAAATGCTAATGGAAAAAGAAAACATTTCTAAACAACAAATTATATTTAAATGGTCAATACGACTTGGCTGAAAAAAAACGGCCATTCAAAATCCTATCAACACTGTCGTCCAAAATGGAAGATTCTCCACCTACCGAGTCACTCACGTGAGGACAGATGTCGTACAGCTTGGCTCCATCCTCCACGTTCATGGAACACCTGCAGCAAAAGAGGAAAGGTTAGCTAAGCATTAAGCACACCCAGATGGAAAGGTCATACTATTTAGAAGGACAGATTCTTCACCTGGCTCCATTTGATAACTTCAAGATGATGTGGTTGGTTAGATCATACACCTTCCCCAGCCAGAAGTCATAAGCTATGTAGTCTCCATACATGAAGGACTAGCAAGAAACCCAAACCAAACTGATTATCATAACAGAAACATTGGCACAGGTATTATCCACCTCAAAGAATTAAGGAAAAACAACACGAGTACCAATAGCCTTTTAAAGAACAGGCTACTTCCGCAACAACTAGAGAAGGAAATCACAAATAAAATTGCCTAAAAAGAAAATTCAAGTGAGTTATTTAAATCAAATCAAGACAGAACAATGAATCAGGAATTCACAACCTAACCATGTGCTTTAACATCCCCATACAACACACGTCTCCTACCCAAATATGTTGAAGGTCTTTACTGTTGACGGGGTACAGCACGCAGTTGGTCCCCACCAGTTTCACGGCACACTCGATGTCGACGTTGGTCACAATGCCACACTGGCTGTCCTGGCAACCACAACAAAACAACATCATGTAATCACCGTGGTAGGGGCTAATGCCCAATTAAAAAAAACACACACACACCAATTACTTTCCGATGTCTTGCATTATAAAGCGCCAATGGCAAGTCGCTCCGGGTAAGTCTCTGCTGTATGACTGAAATGCCAACAGAGTAAAGGATGAAGCTCTGGCAGGGAACATCCAAATAAGAGATCTCAACACTATGTCACCCACCCCTGGGGAGTCACCCACCCCTGGGGAGTCACCCACCCCTGGGGAGTCACCCACCCCTGGGGAGTCACCCACCCCTGGGGAGTCACCCACCCCTGGGGAGTCACCCACCCCTGGGGAGTCACCCACCCCTGGGGAGTCACCCACCCCTGGGGAGTCACCCACCCCTGGGGAGTCACCCACCCCTGGGGAGTCACCCACCCTTGGGAGTCATTATCACAGGGCTGTTTTACTTACATTAGAGTTCATCCGCCGCACTATGTCTCGGATAACGATGGATCGATCTACAAGTTTTAGCTGAAAGGGAGAGAGAGAGTCACTAATCACATCTCATATTGTCTGGCTGGTGATAGGAAGCTCAGAAAGGGAACATTAAAATGCATTGATCTTCCCCTTTCGCCCTTTGAGTAGTTATTTTCACAGGCGCACCAAGGGCCAGTATTACAGACTGCCCAGCAGAGAGAGAACAGGGTAAGAGGAGAACATCATAGAATATAAAAGAAAACAAGCTAAAATGGCTTCATTAGTGGCATGCCATTGGGTCTCTGTCACTATGGAAAGGAACACACATTAGGGCCCGCGACTCAATGGCTGCATATACACATATGTATTTATTATAACATATGACTGACTGTCCTTTGCCAACTTCTGTCCTGGATTCACGTAAACATCCAGCTCATTCAGGAGAGTTGAACATAATGCAAAGACTGCCACTCACCTGACAATATCAGTTAGCTTAGCAGGCATCAACCTACAGATTCCTATCCCGTCTCAAATTATCCCTGACACTTCAGTCGACCCACCGCTGAGCCAACAGGCATTTGGACCTACACAATATTCTCCAAAACTCAGACAGCTCAAAGACATATGCAAGGATATGGTTTGTGGACTCACTGCAGTCAATATCATCAACCCAAAAACTACATAGCAAACTCTCCCAGCTGGACATGGCCAGCTCCAGCAGTCAGGGGATCACAGACCAATAGGGTGAAACACATATTGGGAGTGTAACCACAGGACCACTCCCTTACAGGACCCATTCCACACCAACTACCTTAACTGAAACAACACAGCTGTCAGACTACACATTTGCAGAGCACACCATTCTGGATACAGAAGACAGCCAATGGATATTGATAATTATTACAAGTAGTTCTCACCAGAGAAATACAAATTTGAAATGAAGGATCCTTGTTAACATGGGCTGATAGTTATTACAGTCACAGCAATGCAGCAGCATCAACAATATAAAACAAAAACGGGTCCGCATTGATGTTGTGAACTTGACAAACAATTCATCATTACTGCAACAATAAAACGTGACCTAGTTGTTGGTGTCGCACAGCACTAGTTTGTTGTGCAGTGCAGTGCAGTGCAGTGCAGTGCAGTGCAGTGCAGTGCAGTGCAGTGCAGTGCAGTGCAGTGCAGTGCAGTGCAGTGCAGTGCAGTGCAGTGCAGTGCAGTGCCTGACTGCACACAGGCCAAATCCAGTAAATGCATCGGGTCCAGAAACACCTGTAGGACATAGATGCATGCATGACCTTGTCCTTTTGCCCCTGAATCACTCCAAATGTCAAAGGGAGATCCTTAGGAGTATCCAAGTATGAAATATGAAGAGGTACGAAGAATATCAAAATGAATAGAGATTCAGCTTCGTCTCCCATGCACACACATGGGCAAAGAGTGACACGGCTTGGAGAAGCACAGCCAGTCTCTGCGAACACGGGTATGGCAATATCCACACTCAGGGTGTGAAAACACTGCTAGTGAAGACAGGCAGAAAATAGAATGGCGTGAAGTCAAGATATGACTGAGTGAAATGCCCAAATAAAAATGCTAAAAAAAATGCTAAAACAATCAGGTTCTGGAGAGGCAATACTATTTATAAACTAGGTAGTTTGGCACCTAATTACTTTAAGTATTGGCACCCTAGCACTTTCTTCAAACAATTCACAACTCTAAAATAATCTTAAAATTCACTTCAGTATTTGGTCTCCACAAAACACAATTACACAACCTTTGTTTTTTATTCAGAATCGTTTTTTACACGGACACAACTGACACCGTGGACTTTGTCCATAATAACTCAAATCAAGTGCCTCTACAGCTATGGATGGTCTCCCAGCACCTCTGTACTGTCCCAGCCTTGTGAAAACTGCTCCAGTTCTCCCAGATTACCCAGTTGCAGTCTACAGGTATCTCCTTTGGTTTTCAATACGACTTTGAACCGAATCATTTCCGACCAGGTCAGAACAGTCCGGCATTGTGTTAAACCCACCCTGGGTGCTTATTTGATGCATGTTTGGGGTCATTGTCCTCGCATGACCTTTGATGGAGACCCAGCTTTATGACATCGGGTTTGACATTTCGCTCTGAAATGCCTTGGTTTTCTCCTGATTTGATGATGCCATGCACACATTCAATGCACCCAGAGCCAGTGGCAGAAAAACCACCACAAAATCACTGAACCTTCCCCATTTTGGACAACGGGGAGGTTTTCTCAGTGTACTTTATTTTAAACATTTCGTTTTGTTTTCTATAAACAGAACTAATGTGATTTACCAGAAAGGTCTAATTAGGCCTCACCAGTTTCCAGGATATTGCGCCAGAAGGAATGTTTTGGCAAACGGCAGTCAGTTTGTCTATCAGCAGCAGCAGGGTCTTCTTGGGTCTCCTACCATACAACACTATCTCCGAGTTAACGATGGATGGCGTGATTTAAAACTGCTATATTGTATTGGTGTATTGAGACACCAATACTTAAACTTCAGTATTCATAATTTTTCTGTAACAGGCCTACCTTTTAATATGTTCTGCTCAGGACTGAGATGGTCATAATTTGGCTCGTCAGTCTATTTCCATCTAATGCCTGAAATTCAGTTCTGACGCTCGCGTGCTCACTATAGAAGCTTTTGACGGAGGACAGGGGTCATCACGAGCACTCTGACCGGTCGGAGGGTGACATGCACTACGTGCACAGACATAATTGCCCTCACACATCGATGAGCCTTGGGCGCCCAATACCGTCACCAGCTTGTGGCCTGTCACTCCACGGACCGCTGTCGGTAGGTACTCGCCACAGCTAAATGGGAGGCACACCACAATTCTAGCCATTTCACAGATGCTCTGAGCCAGGCCAGGACAATTAGGCCCTGGTCAAAGTCACTCAGGTCTTCAAACCTGCCCATCTCACCTGCATCGAACACGATGACTACGAGAACCGACTGTTCATTCACCTTCCAACCTACCCAGACATAATCAATGTTATTTGCCTCACCTGTAGGTATTCACTTTGAAAATGTGCTTGAGTCACAAGACGCAAACCTGCGTTATTTTGGAGACAAATGTCCTTAACAAAGAATATACAATAGTTTCAATATACCATCACGCATATCCCAACAAAAGCAATCCAGATAAGCGATCCGTTTTATATATTCATGGGCCATTGTGTCCGACCCTTGGCAAACCTATAAAAACAAGTCATCGCTGAACCTCTGGAGGACTTGATTAATGACTGCATGGAGACAGGAGGAGGAGTGCTGGGATTGATAGGTTAAAGCTGGTGACCCTCAAGTCAATAGTCAATAACGAAGCAGGGGCGCAGATATTAACCAGAGCCTTGTGAATCAGGGATATGTCGTCACCATCTGCTTACTGGGCAGATGCTACAGCAGAATTTCTGGGCTGTCCCCAATTAAGAGTTTCTTTTTGCCATTCGCGCTACCAACCCTAACACGTATTGTTCTCGATATGGAGTTACGTAACGCTCTTCAAAGGCTACCAACATTGCAATGGACAGGAGTGGCGGGGTGGCCACATGCTAGCATACAACCCTACTAATCAGCTTCCTTTGGCAAGCAACGGACGCAAGCTGCTACTCTGGCGGGAGCTAAAAAGGGTGGCAGCCGCCAACCGGATACAACCACCTCAAGGAGCTTTGGAGCAGGGGAGGGGCAACGGGAGGAGATGATTAAGAGGATGAGAAGGGCGCGGGAAGAGGTGTGAGCTTTAGCCAAAATTAGACTTTCGGTAGGTAGATTAGTCTTGTAACACTTAACCTCTCCTGCTTCGGTTGTTCACACTCACACATACGTAGAAGGCCAAGACGGCTCCATCTCCCCCAAAGCATTTATGAACCGCTGTGCGGATTGAAACCCAACTCCTGGAAACTGAGGAGAGTGGATGGGGCCAAGACGCGATCAATGCAGTACTGTCATCTTTTCACACCACCATTACCGTCACACCACTCGGAGAGAACACACGCAGACATTCAGCGATTCTGGTTCAGCCGCAGACAGGGCCGAGGACGAACACACTTCCACGCAGCATAGGAACAAAAAGGATGGGATTCCCATAGTAACTCATCCATACATTAAGGAGGCGTCGGTGCCAGGGGATTTCATTAGAATTCATCCATTGACATTGAGTCCAGAATTTTGTTGCATCACAAAAGTGAATCATATCAATTGTGATTTTGTTGTCAGTCTGACATACTTCGTCTGGAAAAAGGGGAGGAGGTTTTAACCAAACGAAAAGTCAAGGAAATATAAAACACTAAGGTTTGTATGCAGCCTTGAGCCGATACGCCACGCCGCGACCTCACCGGCCGTGCCGATACGCCACGCCGCGACCTCACCGGCCGTGCCGATACGCCACGCCGCGACCTCACCGGCCGTGCCGATACGCCACGCCGCGACCTCACCGGCCGTGCCGATACGCCACGCCGCGACCTCACCGGCCGTGCCGATACGCCACGCCGCGACCTCACCGGCCGTGCCGATACGCCACGCCGCGACCTCACCGGCCTTGCCGAAGCAGCCTTCATCACACACAAATGAAACGGCGTCCATCCTCACCAGACGCACTCAGGCCAGAGACATTAAACATAGTAGCTTAGATTGTTATTCAATTATTGAATAACAGGAATACATTAATTGTGTCAGTTTGCACGTTAGAAACTCCTTTGTCAGTGAATAAATGTGAGAGAGAGAGACGCGAAAATGGAGAGGCAGTAACAATGAAGAAAAAAATGCATTGGAAAAAAAATAGCTAGTGTCACTAATCACAGCTCATATAACCTTCCTGGAGATGGAGCTCAGAAACAGAACAGTGACACATTCATCTTCTCCTGCTCTCCCTTTGATTCAGCTCATTTCTACCCAGACCCACCAAGGGCAGCCATTTCCTAGAGATGTCACCATGGACTCATCTGTTGCCAGCTGTCTGCCTGTTCACCATTTATGGAGCTGATCTGCCTCACATTGTGCACAAATCACTGCTCATCTTATGAATCACAGACACAGACAGAACGGTACCAAATACAGTGGACGTCAATTCTTTTTTTAATAGTATATTGTGGACACAGCCACAAACACAGGGTTATCTACTATCAAACAACAAAGTGATTAGTGGCAATATACTATAAAATGTTTTTTAAAACTTCATCTACAAGGGGAATTGCGGAAAACATTTATTTCCATCTGAATAAAACCAACTAGATACATTTGGTTTGGAATTGCCATTTTTATACCCTGTTCTGCCTTTGGTATTACTATGAACAAGCGGGGGGAAGTTCTCTGCATGCTTGGGTTGTGGGGTAAGACAGTTTGCTTTGTTTAGGCCCAGCCATAGGAGGCTCCATCACTTATCAGTAATGCATATATATATATATATATATATATATATTTGAGAGGTCTCCAGAATTTTATTCCAACTTCTTTGAGACTGGCAACATGACAAAATAGCCGGGGCAAGGGCTACCGCTAGCAGTTATCGATTACTCTCCACATCTCAAATTATTCAAATAATCAATAAAATTACAAAAAATAGATCAGTCTGTGATGAAGCTTCTCCAAAAAATAATAACAACATGTAGTTCCAGTCTCATTTCAGAGACTGAAACATTTTAATATGGTTACATCTGTATTACTAGTCACATTAAATTCATATGTCTAGTTGGTAATAATCCATAGGACCAAGTACCAACCAATTTTGTCCCTGCTTTTACAGACTTTGCAAGACTAATAAAATGTGTATACAGCCAATTAGCGTAATATACTCAATGCTTTGGGTCGCATTTTGGAGACTCCGCTACCAGCAGACTTAGAAATGTTTCCAGTAAGGTGCCTTGTCAAGCAAAACATTAACCCCAATTCTAGCACTAACTCAAATGTGCCCGAAGACTCTTCGGAAATTGTCTCTGTGGGACTTGGAAAAGATCCAAATAAGGGCACATTTCACACTTTATTATCCTTGTGAGAGCTTTTAGTCGTATTTAAAATCTGTAAAAAATCTTGAAACCAGGCAAGTCTACTTCTGCCGGCATTGAAAGCATTGTCCTCCCAAGATTCCCCAGGCTGCTTTAACAGCTAATTGGCCATTGGTGAATGATATTGATACAGTTTTGTATTAAGAAACCAAACCGAGGCCCAAAACAGAAATCTGTGCGTGTGTATTTAGGAACTTAGGGGAAACTCCTGCTTGAGGCGCATCCCCAGGATGAGTATTGCAAAGACTTATCCCAGGGATGACGAAAGTGCTAGTCTGACAGGCAACGGGTTCTGTCAGAAAGCACCCAGACAGAAATCAATAACTAGATGACAACAGAATCCGTGTTTGTTTGGACTAATTTTCCAGGTGGGTAACAGGAAGAACAGAGGGAGGAGGAAGAAAGAGCATGATAAAATGGGGAACTGTAGCTTATGGCCACGCCCAGGTCGGCCATTCTGACAGACCAGCGCGCGTGCCTCCTCATCCCCCGCTAACAGACCCAGAGGTCCATTGATCCAGACAGCACATAGCACTACTAGTGACAAGAAAAACAGAAGGGGAAGTCCTGGTACTGTTCGTAATCTGCTTTCTAACCAACGGAAAAACAAAGGAGGAGAGCGAACGAGGAGCAAACAGAGAGCAAGAGAGAGGGGCAATGAGAGTGAACGAGAGTGGGGTGCAAAATTAGCAATTTTGAAAGAACAGAAATTTAGAAAATGCTACATTTTAGGGGAGAATAACCATGTTTTTTGTCTTCATGCCACACCCATAAACACAACCAGTTGAATAATGAATTTGTACCTGCACCCTTCCCACTATTTTCTTCTTACTGTGATTATTGTTGACTGTTCTTTTGTTTTATATATAAAAAATGTATGTGGAAATCAGCGTAGGAATTTCACTACAGCCACCATAGCCATCGCTGCCCTTCGGTCGGGCTCTGATGCCCCAAAAATCATTGTACGCCGACGGCCACCATGGCCTTTTTGCCACTGCTACTGTCCAAATCTCATGATCAGCCGTTTGTTCCTAAGCTTGTTTGTAGTTTGCAACTGAAAACCACAAGAACGGACTACATGCTGGTAAGTAAGCTAGCGAGTTATTGATAGTTAGCTGACTTATTTAGCACTTAGCTGAATCAATCCTCTCCGTTTTGGAAGGTGTGTTGATGAGCAAAGACCTCTGAGTTGGAGAATACCACAGAATACACTTGAACGCCGTTTGAGCACTCTGAGATGTAACGTTCGGTTTGACATCACTGGACATGGCAGCGTTTGCGATGACTGATCAAAAAAGTTAAATTACTTGCTCCGCACAATTAAGTCACTATATTTGTTAATTTAGGTCATACTCATCTGCATAGGTGATTCGGATGTTAGGATATTTAGCGGCCTACTTTTGGGTAACTCAGGTAATGGTATCATTCTGGCTAGCTAGACTTAATGCTACCAACTGTCAATATAATAAGTAATTATTCAAAATATGATCGTAAAAGTAAACATTTCTTTTTTGTCATGCATTTTTTTACTATCAGTCATTCAAGTTGTTTGTTTGTAAGCTCCAAATACTCTTATTTCACTCAATGGCAATTATCTAACATTATTAATTCCAAGCCAGGTGGTAACCCATGCCAATTAAGCCATTGCAATTACATTGAATTGAGAGAAAAACAGAGAGTAAGCAAACCAGAGGGAAAGAAAAAAATATATTTCACCAATTCCTTAATTAGCATTTGTTGAAATAAGAAATCATATAAAGTTATCCTTCGACGATATCTAGACATCTCCCTTCTAAGAAATCTAATAATGAATGGAAATATGTATACGATAAAAACACATTCTCTTGAGCACTACCCAATGCCTGGATATAAATGTAGTAACTAAGGCATTAGACTACAACTAAACAGCAAAGATAATACTGAAGCCAATTAAAACAAATGCACAACCAGTCGGAAATAATCAGCCAAATTTAAAGCAAAAAGCGGCCAATACCGATTATTACTTTTACCTGTAATTGGCCAATACCTACAATCAATTGCTAGCTGATGTATTGGTGCCTCCCTAAGCAAGAGAAGGGGGGAGAGAGAGAGAGAGAGACATGTAGAGATCAAGACACAGAGCTGTCTCCACTGTCGTCTCCCACAATGTTAGGGGTCAATACTGCAGAGCCCGACGGGCGGGCTGTGGGGGGCGCACGAATGCACGCACGCACGCACGCACGCACGCACGCACGCACAGGGTGTGGTGGAGAGCAAGCCTTCCACATTACATCAGTCCTCAGCTTGACATTTTTCAGGATTACAGTTCACATGAACTCAGAGAAGAGGAACATATGTAGGCAGAGAGCAGGGGAGAGACGAGAGGAGCATGGGCAGAGAGAAGGGGAGAAGAGGGCAAAGGGAGAAGAGTGAAGAGAGGAAGGAGAGGGGCAGACTGGGTTTAATGAGGGTACTGTATCACTCCCTACCTACTACAAACTACACCACCATGGTGGGAAGACCTGTGATGTTCTGCAGTCTGGGTCTGTACCACTGGTGGGTCTATTCGGACTGCTGCTTCTGCGCAGGTGAACCACGCTTCAGTTTCATGCAGCGCTCCAGAACAGTGCTTCCACTTTTTGCATGCATATTAAATGATCTATTAGTCTCGTGCATTAAAAGGAGGTCAAATGACATTGATCTTTACGTGGAAATGTCAAAACTCAGTTTCCTACAGGTCAGAGGGACATTAATGTTATCTTCCAGAGCTCCACATGCAGCAACACAAATGCAAAAGCAGGGGTCGTCTACTCTGGGTTGGGGCTAAAGCAGGGGTCGTCTACTCTGGGTTGGGGCTAAAGCAGGGGTCGTCTACTCTGGGTTGGGGCTAAAGCAGGGGTCGTCTACTCTGGGTTGGGGCTAAAGCAGGGATAGTCTACTCTGGGTTGGGGCTAAAGCAGGGATAGTCTACTCTGGGTTGGGGCTAAAGCAGGGATAGTCTACTCTGGGTTGGGGCTAAAGCAGGGATAGTCTACTCTGGGTTGGGGCTAAAGCAGGGATAGTCTACTCGGGGCTAGGGTTCCACTACATGTTTTTCCATTGCAACCCTCAGACTTATTCAGATCTGAGACACAAGGTGGGTCCAATTAACGATGAGGTAGAACAGAAAACCAGCCGGCTCCGCCCCTCGTAGTGCATACGAGTTGAAAAACCTCAGGCTAGGGCATGTTCACAGTACTATACAATATCTCAACGTTATCAAAGAAGACACGAGACACTTGATCATTAGATGCTTCACCTTGCAGATATCGTGCGCTCAAGAAGCCACATTGCTTGATTCTCCTTAGATTAACGCCTAGAAGCCTGCATGATGATGATTCCAACATCACAGTGTAATTCAAAGAGTATGGAAACCATTACCCAAAGTAAGATCACTCTTAATAGAGTTTGATCCTCTCCTGTAATGCAAGCAAGGCCCTTAATATGCCGCAAATTAGTTTTTTTTACAAGTCTACCAGAGGACCTGGCATTCAGCCTACTCTCTGAGCACTGCAAACTACAGAATGGTCCCGAATTCATAAATACAACCTCATTCAAGAAGGACCTTGACCATTTCTACCCTTGGTACTTCCTCATTTGTGATTTTAAACCTAATGAACCACGATCACCTTAAATAATCAACCTTAAATGAACACCATAATATTTCATTCAAATTTTGAGGTTGCGGAAATGTATTGCATGGCTTGCATAATATCAATTTTCATACAGAAAAGCTAGCAGCACACCCACAATTGTTGCTAAATTCCAAACAGCCCAGAGCAGCAAAGACCTAAATGTGAATGATAAGTGTTATGGTGGCCCATTTTAAATGCCAGCCGCTTCCAAATCATCATTATGGTCTAACTACCACCGAGGAAAATAACACGATATCCAGGAAACTGTGAGGCATTTGGATTTTAAACTACTGTAAGTCAATTAGGACCCTCAGATGTCTAAATAAAGACAGCCTAATTTGTGAAAGCTTTTGTCTCGTAAGCAGGGAGTGGCTAGCCGCTAAATGCAATTCTATTTCGCTGAGTAGCATTTCAAACTAATTATTATAATTAACTTCTATAAAAACCAGGTGGCTCATGGCCCAGCCCCCAATGAACCCCTAAACCCCCACACCACAGAGTTAACATGTGCGAGCAACATGGCCATAGCTCTATTTGGCCCTCTGTCAGGCTAGGTGGACATTTGACCATGTTCCTAAACTGCAATAAAACCCTCTCAGACCTCAACAAGTGTACTAAGGGTTCCATAGGACTGAGGGACTCATACTGGGTTGGGCGGATGTGTTACCGCCGCTGGAGAAGGCGAACAAGATTCCGTGACCACACAAGGAGGGACTTGCCGTGTTTACTGCAGTGCTTGAGGAGTTCACTTTCTAGGCCAGCAGAATGATGCCACAGCTCTAGCTGGGGCAGGCTAGGCAGGTGTATGGAAGTCACTGGGCTGGTTAGGTGTATTCATCTATTCTCTTCATTCCACTGTAGGCCCAGAGAAAACAGCCCTTTCCACACTAACAAAGCCCTACCCTGGACAATGTCAAGAAGTGGAATCTATTCGACTAGCTTTGCTTGAGCCATAGCACTATCACCAAAGTACGGCACAACCCTGAGGGACAACCCAACAACAGACCAACTCCTATAACGTTATTTTCAAATATGCATACTCTGCGTTGGCCTAAATGTAACAGCATGCAAAAAAACAAGTCTAAAACTGGACCTGTGAGTCTGGAAGAAAACAGTTTGGAAACAGAACTGCTCGGATGGGGGATGCACTTACCACAAATGAAGGACAAAAAGCTTTTCATTAGCATAGCAGCCATCTGCCCAGATTTAGTCAGTCTCCCCCTCCCACTCCCTCTCTATAGCTTTCCATCCATTTCCAGCCTCCTCCCTCTCTTTTCATCGCCATCTCTTCCATCACTCCACCTTCCTCCCCTCCCTCCCTCCCTCCCGGCAGCAGACTGTAGCAGGGTCCCGGCTGCACCCACCCGGTGAGATCACCATCCTCTCAAACCCCCCGAGGCTGGACGCCGTCTCACCACTCCCCCCGGGCGGAGCCTCTGGCCTGGGAGTCACCCCGTCAACTCCCCCCAACCCTGACAGCTCGGGGCGAGCGTTGCGTCGCGCTGCCACGCCCTTGCCACGCTCGGAGCGCCACAGAGCGCTACCTGCTGCGATGACAGCCTCGGACGGAAAGACAGGAAGCGCGGCAGAGCCGAAAGACCAGTAAAAAAAGAATTCACACGATCATGACGAGGACAGACGAGGTTGAAACGCGGGGCTCTATGAGAGGTATAACAACTAAACATGGCGCCCGTCAGCCTGCAGAGGCAAAGCCTCATCAGGTCGCAGAGCGATACCTCCAGTTATTCTACCCAACTGTACCTCATTGAAACATTCAGTCTGGATAGAAGAGCAGAATGTTTGAGGAATCGGGGAGTTGCGGTGCACTTCTGAGCGCATTCCTTTCCAATCAGATTTTGGGTAGAATTCGCTAGGAGGATGATTGTCACAGACAAAGGTTGAGCCGGAGTCACTTGTTGCCCGGGATGATTTCTCATCTATTGGCCTCTCTTAATAAAGACCAGACCTAGAAGATAAAGTGCAAACAGCGCACCAATCCAATGACAGACTCGCATATCTCACGCCTTTCGTGGTCTGAAAGGCCTGGATATATCTACAGCCTCTTCACAGGCCTTTGCCATGTTATGAGTAGTGGGGTTTCTGGGAAAGCACATATGAGGCATCCAAATGAAATATTCAATCAGGAGTAAGATCTGAGAAGAAGCAGATGATACATTTTGAGATGCAATTATGCATAGGGAGAATGTGCCCACTACAGTGCGGATGACAGGGGATGGGTCACTGTCAGCCATTGTGAAGGCAGTGTGACATGTCTTCCAAGTTTCCACACAGGAATGTAGAGAAAGTCATTTGTTCCCATGCGAGGTTAACAAAACAAATTACCGCAGGAACTTTAAGCTACGAGCCCCCATGGGACTCCAAGCAATACACTTCCTGTATATTTGTTCCAGCGCCTCGGTCGGTGCGTCAGGATCAAGACAGCGGTCACAAGACTGTGGCGTCTCATCTGGTTTGTACCATCACCTGAGGTGTTTGTTGTCCTGTGACTGATGCAGCAATCTGCCATTCCAATCACAAACTCCCTATTGGCAACTTTGGAGAATAATAATTGAGTTAACAGTGAGGAGGATGTCAATAAAGGCGGGTTGATAGGGGTTTGTGGGTAATGTTTTTTCCTACACACTGATGCACATTCCGGGGGGATTGTGAACACCGCGGAGGCGGCATGAAATAACGCAGTCGGAATTTAAGGAAAGACCACCTTAGAAATATGCAATTTCTGCACAAAGGAATTGCACTGTTATGAATTATTCATGGGAATCTTCCGAATCGCTCAAGAGAACAAATAACTGAAGTAACGCCGTCAGAAACAGCAGGTGGACTCAGGATGCACACGGACAGACAGACAAACAAACCCACAACAGAATAGAAGAGATAAACAAACACACATACGCAAAAGCATATCAGTATATACAACCACACAGAGGCAGGATGTTTAAGGCCTAGAACATGACTGCCATTCAGTCACAGAACCAACCTATTGTTACATCGCCACAGATACATAACTAGACCTGCTTTGTCCAGATCTCTATAGCTAGAACTTTGCTCATTTATCCTGTATAACAGGGAGGACAAAGCCAGCGCAACTCAAGCATCTTCTAGGCCCAACCCATTCCAGCTTCCTCTCTTTCAATTTGACCCTCTTCCACAAGGCTGTGGAGAGAGCTCTGTTACTGCGGTATATAATCCCATTATGTCAATAGCTCAGTTTGGTTAGTAATGATAGTGGCTTTGTCACCGAGCGCCACATGGCTTTTGTGCATGGGCTTTGAGCAATTTGTCACTGTGCTTCGGGCAATTTTCTTCTAAATGAATATTCGGCATTGATTGGACCCAAAGGCCCATTTGCCTACATTTATTAATGGTGGCATATATGTTCTCTTTTCTTTAGTCATACACAAAAGAACATGCATAAACCAAATCGTCAAACAATTTTGACAGGGTTGGCAACCTGATTTGATAACTAATCAATCAATAAATAAGATTGCTATCTTTGTCTCAATTTTCATCATAGTAACCTAGATTGCGGAGTAGGCAAACAAACATCAAAATGCAAACAAACATACGTGACAGTTAACCACGATGTTTGCTATCCTCTTTAAAACTAGGTAACATCTTACCTAATGATGTGTCATGGCTAAATTGAGGTTGTCAAATCCTCCAACCTGACCACAGGAAAGCATGATTCAGCTAAACATTATTTCAGTAAGTTTCAGCAATTGTTTCTCCACTTCGTCGTTCTAAAAAAAGTGATGTTAATCAATTACTCTTGCATTAAAAAACCCTGATGTGAATTTATTGTGCAACATTGCTTTTGATTCAGCGAGTCGAGCAAGCAAGTTAACCTAGCCATTATGCCAGTTAGCCAATTAGCTAAGGTTAGAAATTAAACTGGCGACTGGATAATGTTAGCCCAACAAGCTACACGAGTAAATGACTGTCGACATATCAGCTAGTTAGCAATAATAAAAAGTAGCCAGTCCGTTAGCAACCTAAGACTGTCAAGTTGAATCCAGTGGAAGATAATATTTTAAAAGATATTCGAGCATGTCTCTGAATTTGGCTGGCTAATTGCAGTAAACAAACACAGGAGCGCTATACAAAACGTTGCAATGCAGTTAATCTCATGTGTTAAACCCGTGTACACTAGTAGTAGCTTATAGCTAAGCAGATACTGTAGCTAACGGTAACTGTCAAGACCAGGGAAACATACACTGAAATAGTGCTGGAAGCTAGCTAACGATACCTGCAACGTGTAGCTATACTAGCTATCAAACAATTACCTTTGTTTCCCGAATGTCTTGTTTGCCTCCTTCTGGGTACCACTGCACCCGGACAAAACCCCTTCCCAAAAGAGCCTTGGTGTCCGCTGCACCGCTCTCGACGTCGGAACTACAGGGGATACAGCCACCTCCTCCGCCGCCACCTCCGCCTCTACCTCCGCCATCGTCGAGGTCGGAGTCTGAATCAAACTCCTCCTCGCCGTGTATCATTCTAACTAGGCCGAAACAGACCATGCCATAACACCGACCTGACACCAAATCGTGAGAGAAAAGAAGTCGCTGAGAACCACCGGCAGAAGGTGAGAGCGCCATTGATGGAGGCTCCGAGCCCGGGCTTACAGCCGGAGAAAGAGCCGGGGTCGGAGATGGAGATGTAGCGTCTGTTGGTATTGCGTCCGATGCTACTGGTTCCGCCATCGTTGCTGTTGTCAGGGAATGATGTCTGCGAGAGAGGGAGAGGACCGTGGAGAAGAAAAAAGAGAAACCTGTAACCAGGAAAGTGCACGCGTTTACGTCGCTGCGTAATACGCTGCCTAAATGCGCTCAAAGAAGAGTCCAGGGCCTGTTGAACAAAGTCGTTATCTGTGCGGAGTGTTTGACTTGATTAGATGAGACAATTGACAGTTACAAAGACACAATTACAAAGTTATTCAAGTCACACTGTCAAGTGATGCTGTAAAACAAATTAAACGTGACCTGAGTCCAATTAAGCAATACTGCTAGGGGAGTAGTGGGTTATGGTATTATTTAATCCAGATATTTAAATATATGTGAATGCTACGAGATCACATATTTCTGTGTCATCATGGTGTGTAGGTATGAGTGTATATATAGGCATACTCCAAACATAGGCACATTCTGGTCACATTCTTGGTCAGAATTTCGCCACTTGGTGTCAGTGTACGAGTGCACTGGACATTAAAATGTATATGATATGTGCTCCTCAAAGCAGGATCAACTCTAGCTGACAGTATTTAAAACACAGATAAACAATAACGACACTGGATCACCAGCGAGTGGAGACAATGGTGCTCTAATGGATAAAAAACGTGTTGTGTCTACTACAAGGGGCTTATAAGAATGTTCCGGTAATATGCTACCGGACTCGCGAGACACGTTTCTGACGTTAAACCTATAAAATGTAAAGGAACCAGAATAGGAGTAACTTTTGTTTTGCGCCAAGCATACAATCAAAGGTAACAAACACAGTTCTCTCACTGCATTCATGAAGTATTCTGAAAAACATGTAATCAGATTGATCAGCAAAGTATTCCCAGGGTAAACTTTCAATGAAACTGTAATAATGATCAACAACTCTTACCCGCTCCCCTTAATCCCTTAGAGATTTGCAATATAATTAGGTCAAATCACAAGAAACAACCTCTAAATAACTAATTCACAAGTGAATGAAGGCAACCGATAATGTTATACCAATACAATTTCCAGCGTGTGCTAAGTATTCCAAACACATATACTAAAGCTTTTTATATATTAACATATAAATACATATACAGGATATGTCAAAATTACGGCCCCTTAGCAGTATTCTCCCATATGTTTGAAATGATGGTAAGCTCAAAGTAAACAAACACATTTGAAATACCTATATTGCACTGTAGATATCAATACAATTACTGGAAGTAGATGATACATAGATTTTGCCAAATGCAGGTACATTAGTTTGGCTATTTACAACATATTTTGAATATGCATAATACATCTGGTCTCCGGTAAATATGTTGACTGTTGACAGACATTCTCTCATAATGAGTAATTTTGTCATCCAGCTTATTATGGGCTTATGACCAATAGCTCTTAGGCACCAACAGTATAAATACGCACAGCGCGCCACCAAGACTCTGTAACGCACAGCCCTTTGCAATTGAAACGTGCGTGGAGCAACCTACTCCCAGCACATCCAATAGACAGGAATTCTTTACATGCAAAGGATACTTTTGATTTGAACTTTACATTAGAATTTTTACCTTGAAACTTTGATCAGACATCATGTCTACAGTCAGTGCCTTGCCTTTCTTGAAATCTGGTCTCCAAATGCGCCTTACCATGGGCCACATTTGCCCAGGTCGCGGGCGTCGCCACACACTTCCTGCTAGTGAGTTTCGATGCCTCAGCCCGGAGGACGCGATCAGTGTATTTGAGATCGAAAGAGAGGGTAAGGAATGGTTTCATACAACTTTTATTCAACTACCAGTCTATGTGTTAACAGACAATACTAAGTAACTGTGTATCTGCGTCACGTCTGCCACCCGCAGCCTTCATCTCGGTGTCGGGTGAGTGTCCGCTCCATTTGGAGGAGGTGCGTCACTTTCTGACACTGTGTCCAGAGCTGTCCCTGGGCTGGTTCGAGGGCGGACGTCTGGTCGCCTTCATCATTGGATCACTGTGGGACCAGGATAAGCTGTCGTTGGTAAGCCTAAACCTAGATCTTTTTATTGAATGGCATATTTATAGTATTTTCTTTCCATTAAAAACGTAATGAATCAGAAGTCAAGCTTTTCGTTTTTATTATTTTAATCATAGGGATGATCCTGAAAAGCAAATCCACAGTAAATCATTCCACTGGCATTTGTGTATTTGAAATGTACCATTTTGATCCCACTTGCTGCTTTTAGGACGCTCTCACCCTCCACAAGCCCCAGGGCTCCACGGTCCACATCCACGTGCTGGCTGTCCACCGCAGTGACCGGCAGCAGGGCAAGGGCTCCATCCTGATGTGGCGCTATCTGCAGTACCTGCGCTGCCTGCCTTACGTGCGCCGCGCCGTGCTCATGTGTGAGGACTTCCTCGTCCCCTTCTACCAGAGGTCGGGTTTCAAGGTGCAGGGCCCCAGCGACGTCACAGTGGGCCTCCTGACCTTCATCGAAATGATGTACCCCATCAGGGGCCACGCATACATGCGCCGCAACAGTGGTGTTTGACGGAGCACGAAACGACACTGAGCCCTTCCCTGATGTGATTCTATGGATAATGTTCTCCAGCTGGATTGGCATACGAGGCAGTTTGCTTTGACCTCAACAGGTGGCTGTTGTTCAAAGCGTCTGGGAACGAGACTAAGCTGGTTGTGTGCTACGTGCGGGCACCTTGAACAGCAGTGGCTAAGTGCCAGTCTGTGCTCACTGCTTGGTGATGGGTCAAGTTACATGCGCCCTGTGGGTGTGTGGAAGAGACGGCAGTTGTCTTATAAGACACTTTAGCCGTCTTTTACCTACCACCTACCTGTAGACTGAGAAAGTGTGGAATTGCTTGAGAAATAATTTTTATATTACAGAAAAGGTACGGATTTACATTAGAAATGACCAGCTAAGCACTAATAGGTATTTCATTCTTTAAAGTCTTACAAAAAACTGTTATATCATGTTTGTTTTAAAGTTGTATTTTGTGTTTGGGAATGCGCTGCATTTTTCAATTCAAATGAAACCTAGGATGTTCATAAACAAACTGTATCTTTAAACACTGTATATGCATCAAACAAAATTAAAACATGCCTAGGTTAGGGAGGTTTAGCCAGCATCTGTCTATCCAATGCCATCATTCGTTTGTTTTTTACTGGGGTTTGATAGCCAAGCAACCAGGAAGGACACTTGTGATCTTCATCTTAATGCCTGAAATCCAGTTAGATATCACCTCCTGGGAAATCGTAGTCCTTTTTTCTTTTTGTATGCCTTTAAAATTCCAGGACCGCGAAATGAGCTTGATGGTAAATACATATGATGCACATGTGAATTTATTAGAACTGAAGTCAGATTGAATGTATTTTTTTCATACAAAGAATGGAATAACACAGCAGGCGGGGAGAGAAGCAGAACAGGCTATTTATCGAAATAGACAGTATAGCCTGGATCTTTAGGGGCTATGAGATTTTAACTGCTAATGTGTTCAACTACATAATCATACAGTTGTTATCTTCAAGGGATGTACAAAGGAATCAACCACTTGCTATTGCCAACCATTGCAAAACAGCATGCCCCACTATATTCACTACACAGCAATCTGTGTCTTGAGGGTGTTAGAAGTAATGACACGTGTACAAGAATCAGTGTCTCATTAGGTTTGTAACGATATACTTGATAGCGTTTTGATGTTTCAAACAGAACAATGTTCCCCAATCGCCAGCCCACCACCCAAGTGTTGAATCAAGATGAATGATTTTGTTACATTTGAAAATAAACTGCTTTTCAAACACCTGTTTTTACATTCATTGTCAATGTTTTTGCATGATTACACGGTTGTATTTCTGTGACACAGAGATTGAGAGAACATTGATCAGTTCTCAACGGCACGGTTTGAAAAACATCACCATCAGAATGATTCGACACACAAACTGGAAAACAGCTAGAATTTAAAGTTATTTTCAAAAACATTTTAATTTAAACATATACATAACATCAGTTAGTAATTTCTTAGAAAACCTGCCGTAATACATCACAATATCACAGTAAGGAGCAAATGACAAACAACCCATTTTTATTTCAATAAATAACACATTTGGTCCAATTGCATAGCTATGTTGACAAATCTGCTACATGTACGAACGTTGCAGATTTCTGGAGGCTTACGTTTCAGAAGGCACTCTTAACATCTGTCAAAGGGGAGGACACTGTTGACATGATCATATAAAACCAGTTGACCATTATTAATCCCTACACGAAAAAACAACAGTAAAACAATAAAAAACAAACAATCAATCTAAAATACATCTGTCAAGTATTCCACCTGATTGAACTCAATAGCCATTAACTCCACCAGATGACTTGACTGCTTGTGTGTCAAGTGATTAAAGCGAAGCCTCGTGGGGTCAATCATGTTTAAATAATCCACATGACCACAGTTAATAAGAAAACCTTAGCAGTTAAGAGCAAAGGCACACCCTCTTCTGAAATCTATGGATAAGTCAGGGATGGTAAAAAAAATTGGCCGCTTTGACATCAGTAAAATGCCCAAATTACAGGTTACTCTAAAGACATAATGCAAACACATCCTTTATGTCCAACAGCAAGGACTTAATATGTGCTCAGTAAAATGTCATATCCTGAAGATATAGCGTTAAATTGAAGTTCAAGTAGTAATGTTATAAGACAAGATTCAACAGTGCAAGACACAAGTATGCTGCATTTACACAAGAATCCCAACTCTGATTTTCATTTCATTAACAGGTATTTTGACCAATCAGCTCAACCCCCAAAAAGCTCTGATGTGATTGGTTGAAAGATCCGAACGGTGTTGCCTGCATGAACATAAGTCCATGTGTTTAAACAGTAGTGCGTTTAAATTAAAAACCATCGTTAATGCAGTTTCAAAGTAAATTGAATTAGTTACATGTGTTTATCCAGCCACTGTTGATATAAATTACCGGCGAGTTGGAAGGCAAGATTAGCAGGTTAGACTAGTTACCTCTACAGTTATAATATAAAAATGTAATCTAGAATAATTTACAGATATGCCATCAATTCATTTAACACAATGTACAGAATATGGCATAATTCATGAAGTGTAAAGACAACTGCTGATGACGAATGGAACATGGGCCTCCGTCATTTTAACGGTTCTACATTTCACGCTGTTGTGGTTTGAACATTTAGTCACGGTATGCTCAACTGGCCCGATAAAAGCGCTGAGTCATAATATAACACATAAAACCCTTGGATCAAGCTAAAACAATGAATGGCTGTATGGCTTGTATTTAATGTAATAATATTCTCACACGAACAGCTAATTGAAAGAGTTTGAACATAAAGATATGCTATAACATAGTGTTAGGTACATCCAGTGTTGATAAAAAAATGGTTAAAAAAACCATAACAATGAACAGACCTCTGGAGTTTTAACAAGACAGTTTGTTAACCAAAAATCCTCTGTGGCAGCTGTCTTCCAAGTCCATTTTAACAGCATTTAAAGTACTGAAGTTAACAGTCGTCCTATCCAGTGGCACTAGCATCCCTTTTACAGTGTTGAAGTTGATGTGCCTAGATTGCCTTGGTGCTTTCAGCAGTTCTACAGGCATGTGTACGGACAACGTACACTCTCCATTTAAGTTTTTTCTCCCTTAAAAGTACTTCTCCAATCCCCTCCCACGGCTCTGAGCAGCTAGCATGTTCATGCTAGCCTGTTAGCTTGGTGTTAATGCACCACGTGATCTATGTCGTAATTTTCACAGAATTTGCTGGTGAAGGGTAGGCAAGTGAGGTGCTCCAGCCAGTGCCAGTTGATGGGGTAGATGTAAAACCAGACGACCAGCGAGGACAACAGGCCCACATAGACCAGCAGTGACAGAAGGATGAGCACTCGCTTTCGGTACTTGTCGAAGTCGCCAAAGGTCACGTAGGGCAAAAAGGCAAAGGACAGCAGCAGGCCACTGAGGAAGCCGAAGATGTGGGCGATGTTGTCGATCCAGGGTAGCAAGCCGCACAGGAACAGGAATAAGACGATGCCCACCAATTTGAGGAAGGCCTTCCAAGGCTGCTCCAGCATCTGCCAGCCTTGGAAGAGCTCCACAAAAAGGCAGGCCAGCAGCCCGAACTGAGAGCCAGCTGGGCCAACCTGGACAACCACCACAGAAAGACAGACAGAGGGGAAATAAGTACATCACACATCCATCAAACAAAAGGGACTTGGAGATATTTAAGACATCTGATGTTATCCATTGTCACTTGATGTTAAAGAAAAATATGGTTTTCCTTATTGCAGTCGTTTGCAACTGAGCATTTCACATGCTTTGATATACAAACTGTACTAATTAAGGATAAAACAAGACCTCCATCAACTCAATAATTGGCAGGTTGGAAAGAGTATGTTTCTTTGGTCACTGAGCCCATGGCTGATATAATGAATCAACCGACGTCAGGTCTGTCGTGGCTGTATCAAGGCAGTTGGCTAATCCAAGATTCTAACCTCCAACAAGGACAGGAGAAAATAAACAAGGCACTTCACCCTCCCTAGATGTGCAGTCTAGACATTCCTGACACACTGCATGGAATTCAGTTAAACCTCAGCCAACACAAGATAGTCTAATCTTCTCCTACCAACCAACTATACACTGAAGTGTTCTCCTCCACGTCGAAAAGCTTCATTTGAAAGCCAGAGTTCCAGAACATCTCAACTGACCCTGACTTCGAAATCTCAGCAGTGACGAGTGACTCAGACCTTCAAAAGGAAAAGGAAGTGATACTTTTGTATTATCGAGCAATTCTGAAACTGACACCAGACCTACACAAGTGTTAAAAAACACAACTGCAGATACTTTGGAAATACCTGAGGTAAAACTAGCGCCAAGCCCATTCAACTCTGCCCCTCCCCGGACTCCTGGGGCTGTCTTCACAAAACATCTTACCACTAGAAGGACTCCTAAACAGCACTAAAAAGTTCCTAGCTAAGAGTTTTCTCTTAATACTGAGTCACAAAGCTTTTGTCAGCCTATCAGTGAAAGTAGTGTATTTGTTGTTGTGTTTCTTGCCATCTTTTACTAAGGAATGGGGAGAAATCTTAAGCTAGGAGAAAGGGCCCCTCTGTGGCTTGACCCCGTCGCAATGGATGATGTTGCCGTTTCATGAACAAGCCTACTTACATGCAATTGGCAGATAGGGGTCTGTCAGTGAATTCATAATAGCAATACTGTAGAAGTGTCATGTGGCCAACCTGAAAATAAAAATCTAGGCTAAGTTTCACTGATTAAACATGAAACCAAGATTGACATACCGACTGGCCAAGTCATGTTAAGCTAATTGTCAACCTTTAACATGTCTGGCAGCTTAACCTTTTGAAGGTGCAATAATTCATTCTCCATTTTTAATTGAGTCCCATCTACAGCACCCACTACACCGGGTGGTCCAGCTATGGCCATGAAGTTGGCTTTGTTTTTTTGTAGTTGGTGAATGAGGAAACCGACTGATTTGGGGTGTGGGGAGGGCATTTATTGTTTGATGTAATTTTCTACTGACAGATGACTTAGATATACGTAGTTGGTCTTTACTGCATAGCTTTATTTTTCCTGTGGCCAAAGAGCGTAGAGTCACAACCCTGATCTCCAGTGTTTTGACTGGGTTGTTTCTGTTTGTTGGTGAAATGACTGAATCCCTGAGTAGCTCAACTATGACCATAAAACCCTCGCAATTAAGCCAATACCTTGTTAAAAGCTCAGTATAATTGAATGTTTCTAAAACGTCAATCTGATGAGGTGGATTGCCAGCAGCCGCCATTTTAGGATTGTTTGTGGTTTGGTCTTACTCCTAACTTTGCACAGATTTAGGAGCTGGTCTTAGCTCTAAAACATTTAGTCAAATACTCTTGGGCCAAAAAGGTAGGAGTACTAAAGTAAGGACTGACACATGTTTTTTTAAAGAGTTACTCCTAAATCAGCAAGTTAGGAGCTACTTTTAAACTTAAGATGTTTTGTGAATATGTCCTCTACACACTGTGACTTGGCAGACTGATGATAAGCCTGTGATCTGGTTTAGACATTTCTGGAATAAACGCCCATCACCGGTTGCTTTAGTTAAGGATAAACCCTGACGTCAAGTTAGTCACATGTTCTGCATTGTTCTCATAGGGCTCTTGGACTGATTTCACCTAATGCACGTCGCCTTCGGCAATGAAGGCGACGTGCATTAGGCCTATGTTGCACATGTTGTGACACTCTTGGGGCGACAACATGGCGGAGGGAAGTCAGAGAGATGGTCACAAGAAGCCAAGACAAAACAGTTGTGTTTTATTTACACCCGAGCCTCATCCACGCTTACGATCTCGGATACAACTTTCACGAAAGCAAAGTTCCTGCTAGTCGGACATACAAACCAACATTTGCTATGACCATAAATGAACCCTAAATTGTCGTGTTCGAGGTGGATGTACGGTGGTGTTGGCCACAGCTTGAGGGTCTCAATGACACCACTGACAGGATAATCCCCTCTTAATCAAACTGGGCCCTCTGTGGCTTTAGCTGGGCCTTGCTTTGGGGGCCAATCCTGTTGTGTGAAAGCTCCCCTTCCTGCTGGGACTGCAGCAGTAACATGCTTCCTGAGAGTGGCAACACACTAGGACAGTCACAGCAGCGCCATACCATAGCACACAAATGTAGACCTTAAACGATGTAGGGAAAATATCCTTCTGTCTTTACAGGCATTTCAGGAGCCTTACTTGGGGTTAAAGAGGTGTCCTGGTCCAAGGTGGGTGTCTTTTGCAACATTACAAACAAATAAAGCCCACCTTTAGAATGATTCTGTCATTCAGTAAATAAGGGATCAATTGAATACTCTTCACAGCAAGGTAGCTAACGAAGATATGTTTAACCTCACAGTACTTTAAAGTTTTACTTTAAAAGTCTATTGGCACAAGAAGCGAACAACAAGCAAACCCAAAAAGCTGGATCAAAAAAGCTTTGATCGACCTTTTGTAGTTCTTGGTGTGAATATATGGCTGATGGTAAACTTTAATATGGACTTTTTATATAGAAAATGGTATGCACCCCTCCCCCCAAAAAAAACCAAAAAAACAGTCGGTGCCACTATGAAGCACTGGCAGAACAGCATAATTATTTTCTCAATAGAATTGTAATTACTGTTCTAACTGTGCCCTTTGTCAACCCACGCGATAGCATTTTGTTAATCCGTGTGTGGGGGGGAAACCGAAAGAGACACAGACAGACGGATGAGATGGAGAGGGGGGATCGAAATGTGTGTGGGGGGGGGCAGAGACGTCTGCTACACCTGGTTCAGTTTGATACGAAGTCAAACAGCAGATTCCCCAGAGCCCTTCCTGAAGCTTCCTCAATGAGCTTAAACCAGCAGGCAGCCAGACAAACGTCGCTCCCACTCCCTCTGAGCCAACAGGGCGGTCCTATTACTGCTGTCCTGGGGAATGGTTTCCCAAGGCCTATTTTAAATTGTTGTTATGAGCTAGGCTGCATTCCTCGCTGAACATAACTGTATTTGGTTTACTATTATTATTGAAAATATATAAATGGTTGAAGGGGGAGGAGTCTAAATAATCAGGAAGTCACAGGGTGGGGCCTGCAGGTCACCAACCCAGGCTATGCTTAGATCACGGTTGTAGCCTAATGAAACACCACCTGGCACAGCTATAAGAGGGCACAAGCAAACGTGGTCACCTGTCCAAAGACTCTTTAGTGGCCGCTGCCTTGGCAACCTGCACTGAGCATCACAGGCTGTCTCTCACTCCTTATCACACAGGCAAGGTTAATCTGGTAGCGTGGCTGTTAGAGGATTGGATCGTCTTTCCAGACTCACAGCAGGAGATGAAACAAACGTGGAGCGCTGGTCATCGGCATCACACACACAAACACACACACACACACGGCGAGATTCAGATCTACGAGATCTGCGGTCTGCCGCCTTGTCTAATGCGGTCTGTGAGACAGTACAGCAAACACCTTTAATTTCCCAGCCTCTACAACTAGGGTGATCCAGGCACGAGACTACTGAAGCCTTTTGTGAAAAACCCAGCCTTAGGACAACGTGACTCAGGTGACGGAGGGGGGCAGAAGCAGGAGGCTTAAGCAGGGGAACTGTTTCCCGTTCTCCACATGGTTACGTTCAGTGCAGTAATCCCTCCTTCCAAAGCTTAACAGTAACTGAGCCAAGCTCAGCAGGCGATCGGAATAGCTTATAACCCTAATTTTACCCGGTAAGTTGAACGAGAGGATTTTCAACAACCTGGGGAATAGTTACAGGGGGAGAAGAGAGGATGAATGAGACATTTGGAAGCTGGGCTTGATAAGATAGCCATTTTTTTTATGAGGGCCGGATTGGAAATGTAGCAGGACGGCGTACTACTACAGTAAGAAACACAAGAACTTCAATGGGCAAAGATAGTCAGGAGACAGTTAACATACCATCTAAACAATTTCACCGGTTTGAGTATTGGATGCTTACACTAGTGGGAAGAGCGCCCCCTACTGGCCATTTAACACCACTCCTCCATACTATGTGTGTGTGTGTGTGTGTGTGTGTGTGTGTGTGTGTGTGTGTGTGTGTGTACCTCAGCTCTGTAGGGGAGAAACAGGGCGCTGGCCAGGTTGCCAGTGATCCCGGAGAGGACATAGATGATGGAGATGCGGACCCAGCCGGCCAGCTTCTCCAGGTCTCTGAGGACGGTCATCTGGAACACCACGGACACGAGGCAGTGGAGAAGCCTGGAGACAGCCAGAGGAATTGTCAGAGGACGACAACACACACCCACCCACGAGCGACAACCACCTGAGACAGATTGCACTCTCATCACTAAGAAAGTGGATTCAAGACACATGCACACGCTTATACAGTTAACCTCATTGGGACCAGAAAATAGAAATTGCATGCTTCCTTGCCCTAATCTTAACCTCAATAAAGTAATATTTATCCCTTAACTTTATCTAGGTGTAATGCCTAACCTTAACCCTAAACCTAACCAACAATACCTGGACCTTAAATGAACCCCAATTCTAACTAATTGTAAGTTTGACCCTAAACCTAAACCCAGAGCCAGAAATCGACGTTTTGTCTCATGGGGACCGGCAAACAGTCCCCATGAGGCAAGTTATTTTTCTGGTTTTACTAAACTCATGGGGACATTTAGTACCCATGGTTATAGTTAGACCTAAACCCAAACAGCAGGCCTAGACAGTAAAAGAGCTGCAGCTCATTCTGAATGCAGCTGCTAGAATGTTAACCAGGACCAAGAGGACAGAGCACATCACTTAAGTTCTTAAATCTTTGCATTGGCTTCCGGTCAGTTACAGAATAGACTAAAGTGGTGCTTCTAGTTTATAAATCTCTGAATGGTTTAGGACCTGAATACATTTCTGATATGTTTGAATAATATTAACCGAGCAGGGCTCTTAGATCCATAAACTCAGGTCAGCTAGTAGAGCCAAGAGTCCAAACTAAACATGGAGAAGCTGTGTTTAGCAGTTATGTACACAGGTGTACACAATAAACTACCAAAAAATCTTAGACGTTCAACAAACATGTCCATTTTTAAATCTAGGCTAAAAACACTTATTTTCACGTGCCTAAGACTGAGCTCTTAAACCTGACCACACTGTGATCCTTATAGCTGCCTATGTTTTTATAACAACACTGTTTAATCTTACAGCTTTTATAGCTTCCTATGATTTTATATTCTATTTCTATTTTATTATTCTATGTTTTATTATTATGTTGTATTTTATATTTCTGTTCTTTATTTATTTTGTTATTAAATGTATATCTTTCTATCTCTTACCAATTGTAATGCAAGTTCTGGTGCTATCAGAGGAATAACCTCTGTGTAAATGTAACAATCTGCTGATGATGGATCTGACCGTTCTGATTGTATTGCATTATTTTTATAAAGCACATTGATTTTTTTCTATAAATGAATTGTGCTCTATAAATACACTTGCTTGTTTGCAGTAATGTCATATTAACTAACTCATGCGGGGGGTAACTGATTAAACTGAGCAGACACCCACAGCATGCCCTGTTATCTCTTCCCTATATACACATAATGCAGGGTTTCTCTGTAGCAGGAACTCTGTTTGTCCTGGTTAGGGCATTGCTTTGTGTCAATGGTGTGAAGGGAGAAGGCCTACGTACCCGGCATGCAGGAACAGGGACAGCCACAGCCGGTAGAACTGATCCGGGACATCTGGGTTGAGGAAAGGCAGCAGGCCGCACACATCATCCAGACAATGGACCTGGCCATCAAGGGACAACGGCATCAAAACCGGGAGGTGGCAACCGGCTTGAATACAGGCAGGCAAGGCAGGCCAGACGGGGGGCTAGGCAGGCCGGACGGGGGGCTATGCGGTCTAAACAACAGCGAGCAGGAACACACAGATGCATACCTGAGAACAGAGAGTGGCCTCCTCGTGAAAGTAGCCGTGCATGAAGGAGCAGTACTCCCTGGTGGTGATCTGACAGCGGCCCTTGGTACCGATGCAGCAGGGCCGTCCCTTGATGGTGCAGTCCATGTGTCTGTAGCCGGTCAGGTTCCACTTGCGGGGGGAGGTACAGACCTGAGATCAGGGGGAAAGGGACTGAATCTCAGAGGAAGCTCTAGGGCTTTGCTTCATTTCCACTGTAACAGTCAACTTTAATGACTGGGGTGAAATCCTATGAAGTGCGGCAATGGCTTGAACGATGCAGCAGTGAAATCACTGCCTGGGAGCCACAGAGAGAAGGTGGTTCAAATCCTGCTCTCAATTTAGCCCAGGATTCCAGTAGGAGGGGGCAGTGCAATTGCTACCACTGTCCTGGATAGGTAACCTTGCCTAGCCTGATGATGCAACACTGTGTGGCATCATGGTAACCCGTGAGATCAAGTCCAGTGAGCATGTTCTCCCTGTCAACTAATGACTATGGTTCCATTTGGAAGACATTATGTCAACATTAACTGACCAATGGGAGTCCGATGGGAGTAGGTGCCATGAAACTGGGCCTTAATCACAAATTAAATATCACGAAACTGGGGAGAAAAATGCCCAAAACAAAACAACCCATGAAAAGGGGAACACATGACAAGTTGTATATATTAGGTGTTGCATATAAAAGCACACCGTTTTAAAGCGCTGTTATCCAGAACCTTTCATTAATGGACCATGCTGTCACTCACCGGCCACTGCGTTATGTCATCGGGCCAGATGTGAGGTACTGCTGAGGCGGGCTCTTCACAGGTCCTGATCCCAGCATGCATTAGGAAAACAGAATGCAGGAAGACACTTTAGGATACATGTTATAATGTTTTCAATACTTAACATGTATACTTCAGTGTGTGTGTGTGTGTGTGTGTGTGTGTGTGTGTGTGTGGTCAGTCGTTGTTATAGGACATTAACTTAGACAGTACCTGGGGTCCTGGTGACAAACAGAGCCAGATGACCTCACAATATCCACTTGTACACTTTTCCATTTCATGAAGGAGGCCAAGGTCTCCTACAAAACACAGAAAAGCCAGAACGTTTTTTATCGTTTAGGTAGGAAATGTACGAGATTCAAAACTAATCTCCAGGTAGAAGGACAGAGCGTGCTTAAAAATAGCTAGAAGCAAGAAAGGAACAGAGAGAAAGAGAAAACCCCAAAACATGATGGTATGCTTCAGCTGAAACAGACACTAGATGTCCCAAAGGCCATCATACAATCCCAGAAAAATCACAGCTCTGTCAATAGAGTCAGAGACTCTGGAGAATTCAACATCGAATTAATTAATTGGTACAAACCCAAACTCAAAGCATAATTGGAAATTATCACATTTGGTTAAAACGATACTGACAGGAAAACATGTATTTTTTCAATACAAATTACCCCCCCGTCACAAATCTCTGTATTTGTTTGAGGAAATATTTCCCATTGTTGAAGAAGACTTCCCAGGGAAATGTGCTCATCTGTAAGGACACAGACACACTCACAGCAACATCTGTATTACAGGCCATACAGTTACCAGTTTTAATCTCATAATTGAAAGAACGGTGACAGCAACATCAATGAAAATGTTAGGGACATGTCACAGCTCCTTGGAAGCCTGAGCCTGTACTACGCACACAGAAAACACAGCACAATTAAAGCCAACATCGAACAAACCAAAGAGGACTACAGAGGACTGTTTTTATAGATTGTAAAACTATCAGGAAACATTTTTCAGAACACTACCAAACCAAAAACACATGTAACTAAATAATAGAGTTACACCTTCAGAACTACACCAATCAGCCATAACATTATACCACCTGCCTAATATTGAGTACGTCCCCCCTTGGCCGCCAAAACTGCCCTGACCCATCGAGGCATGGACTCCACTAGAGCTCTGAAGATGCTGTGGTATCTGGCACCAAAAGGTTAGCAGGAGATCTTTTAAGTCCTGGAAGTTACAAGATGGGGCCTCCATGGATCAGACTTGTTTGTCCAGGACATCCCACAGATGCTTGATTGGATTGAGATCAGGAGATATAGGAGGCCAAGTCAATACTTTGAACTTGTTGTGTTCCTCACACCATTCCTGAACCATTTTTGCTTTGTGGCAGGGCGCATTATTCTGCTGAAAGAGGCCAATGCCATCTGGGAACACCGTTGCCATGAAAGGCAGGTGGTATGTGTCAAAGTAACATCCACATGAAAGGCAGGACCCAAGCAGAACATTGCCCAAAGCATCACACTGCCCCCGCCGGCTTGCCTTCTTCCCATAGTGCATCCCGGTGCCATGTGTTACACAGTTAAGCGGCAGACACGGACCCAGCCATCCACTTGATATAAACGGAAATGTGAATCCTCAGACACCTTCCATTGCGCCGTGGTCCAGTTCTGATGCTCACGTGCCCATTGTAGGCGCTTTCTGCCGCTACACAGCCCCATACGCAACAAACTGCGATGCACTGTGTTATGACACATTTCCATCAGTACCCGCATTAACCCTTTCAGCAATTTGAGCTACAGTGGAAATGCTCCGACTGTCTTCTAGCCATCAAAATGTGGCCCTTGTCAAAGTCATTCAGATCCTTAGGCTTGCCCCTTTTTCCTGCTTCTAACATCAACCTGAGGACAGAAGGTTCACTTGCTGCCTAAAAAAAATGGTCATACAGTTATGGTTGATCGGTGTATATTACTGTGACGCAGCATAAACATACATTCTGAACCTAAAACCACCAACAGAAAGAATTTGGCAATAATGGAAGAGCCCTTAAACACAAACAACAGAGGCCAAATGGGAAAAACCTAAACAAAAGGAAGAAGCGAGGAAGAAATGAACAATATACAGATTCAGCGAGGAAAATTGGACCTTTGAGGCTGATGGTCACAGACAAACCTGGTTACAAACAGAGACCAGGACATGCTCAGTGTGCTCCCAGGGGGAGGCGCCTTTCCTATCACATTGACGAAAAACCAAGAAGTATCAAAAGTTTTGTTACGCCAAATTACCAGTCAGTACAAATTAATTTGAAACCACAATTGGCAGAAAGGAAAAATGGGGGGGGGGGGGGGGGTGTGAGAGAGCAAATGAATTATTAACTGCTTTGGCAAAGTAAATAAGATGTTTGCCATGCCAATGAAGAATGAGATGAATGGGGGGGTGGAAGACCGACAGAAAAGGCGACAGGGAGTGTGTAACTGGGAGTACAATAGTGGTTTGTGTGTGTGTACCGCAATATTTGTGTGGGTCTACCATAATACAGGCTTTTGTGCGTAGACTGCACGTGTCTTCGTCTCTGTGTGCACATGTGCCTACCGAGCAGTCTTTGCGGGCAGTCTGGACGCAGCCAGAGTTGTCATTCTGAACACAGCAGCCGGTCTCTCTCTCCTCGTCCTTGGCCAGCTGGATGAGGCTGACTATCTGGCTGTCCTTTCGTATGCAGGGGGAGAACTTGGCCCCCAAGTGGATCAGGTCCTCCTGATGACAGGGAAACAATTAAGATACAATACAGGAACACACGGATGCACTGCGGTGACAGTTTAAGCACACAAAAGGGTTGTCCTTGCAGGGCCAACCATCAGTAAATGTCTCCATCACCCTTCTACAACATGTCTAACGGGTATGTGTCTCAAACGTATATAAAATGTAATTCACATACCAAAAAAGAACCAAACAGTAAAAATAAAGAGACATACATTTGTCTCGCAATATTGTTCTTGAAAACCAGCAGCTTACCATGCAGACATGGCACGACCATGACAATGCAGAAAATGATGGGACTTTCCTAGAATGATCGGACGCTGATAATAACCAGAAGTCCGTTTGACCTTTATTTTGACCCCCAGAAACAAAGATGGAAAACATCTGGTTTTCAGGGATCTTTAATTAATCTAGGTTCCATTTGCCACTGAAAATCTAACTTTTTATGCCTAATACCGTAGAGCACGGATTTTGATTGATTTGACTACAAACAATTCAACAAACATTTGGCATCAGTTTCTGAATAAGGACATTCTTGGCAACATTTAGATTAGATCAACTCTACAGTCTTCTGTACTATCTGTCACCAGTCAAACTGACCTGGGCCAAAAATGACATGGAGCCATATCAATAGAGTGCAGAACTTAATCTTACAACCCACTAAAACAGGCCAGACTTTGTGTTAGCTGATTGTTGTTCGAGGTTTGTAGTGAATCTCTGCCAACAATGACAAGTTTTGTCTCCAAGGACACAGGATGCATGTGAGCTCAATTTGGAGTGTCATGGCAAAGGGACTGTTAGATTTCAGTTTTCAATTTTCAATAAAGTGAGTTTGCTTTGTTATTCTAGGGTATTGTGTGCCGACTGATGCCAAACAAATATACACTTCAAAACTAGAGTGTAAAGAGGCCTCAAAACTCAAGGCGTTCTCGTTTGCCACCAAAACCACAGCAAAAGTCCCCGAAGCGACTAGATAAGACGTGTGGGAACACCTTCGTATCAAGTTTACACTGTGGTCTATGTGGCATATTGTATTGGAGCCGTTGAACGTCTCCACCAGAAACAACCATCGTGTTAAATTGTCACCAGGCCTTTGATAAGCGGAAAACGTTCGTAAGAGTCGTGGTCTAAAACATCCTCATGCGATCATAGAACAACTGCATACGTAGCAAGAGATATCGTAGAAGACGAAAAGTTCTACTCCCACCCCAACTGGACTCACTCAACATTACAAACACCGACGTCTTTTCTGACTCAAACGTAGTGTCATTGCAACTAAAAACATGTCTCTGCCATCAATTAGGACATGCCCCCCCTTCATTCTGGTGTAATGGTTACAAGATTGATTTCACTAACAGAATAACACTAGCAATGTGGCCACAGAGCTCAGGTCCCAGCAGCAGCCCAGACCTGCATGTGACTAACAGGAAATCAGGCATAACCAGAGGCAGCTGTTGGGATATTTCTCTCTCTCTCTCTCTCTCTCTCTCTCTCTCTCTCTCTCCAATAAAACAGGAGGAACTACGCAGCTCGATGAGGCCAGTTCTAATCATGCACAGTTCTAATCGTCTCTCCAAGTTAAAAAGAGCTACGAAGCGCTAAGCATCCCGCCGTCGCCGCGCTAAGCATCCCGCCGTCATAGTGGACTGTTGTAGAACGAAGTACTTATCCCGCCAATGTAACATGTGATGTATACCAGTAGCCTTAGTTGAGTTCTAATTGTATCCTTTAGTTTAACTGAAAGTTTACAGTGAGCGGCACTTGTAACCCTAGCTGAATGCTCAGAGAATATAGTTTATACTGGTGAGAGAAACCTCCCTGAGCCTTTGCTTAAACTGAGTTCCAAAATAAATCAACATAAACAAGAAACTGACTTTCATTATTGTTTTTAGCTCAAAGTTGTACCCATCAATACTGCCTTATTGGATGTTCCTGTCCTGATGACCCCTAACTGTTTACAGTAAGCAGTTAAGGAATGTCATTGATTCCCTGGGATGCCAAAACAATACTTTTTTCTGTCACATGACTGAAATACAATTGGTGTCATACAGTGAACTACTACAGTAATCTGAGTAACACTCAATATTTTTTCTGTATTCTGGCACTTTGAAAATACAGCAGATTTGAAATTACTAAATGACTTTGGTACTGAAGTGCAATATAGATGAACAATATAGTAATAAAAGCACATATGGTACCAAAATGAACTCGATCGCCGAATATTATGTACAATAAAATATATATAAGTATATATCCTTTGCTTACAATGACTGCCTGACATGAGCCAAACATAGGCATTACCAGACTCACAGCTCATTAACCTGGGTATAATAGTGTGAGCTGACTTGAGCAGTACCCTGTTCCATAATCTCTTTAGGCATGAAAATGAATCTATTTGAAATTGGAAGATTTGTAGGTCTATGAATAAACTCAAAACAAGAGTGGTTTATTTCAGTTGACTGATATCTGTATACAACCTAAATCAGTGAAATCATTTAAATTGTGGCATGCTGCTTTCATATATTCTTAAGTCTATATGAGAATTTGTATTTGTATATTGATGTAACCATTCATAATGGATTATATCAAAAAACAGGTTAGTCTCATTTGAATGGTAATTTCTGCAACTTTGTTAGCCAACTCAGGCAAGTCTGCACTAGTTGAGGACATAAGGAACAGAAAAACCTGTTTTTTTTCCATTCATACTTTATAAACAAACAAGATCCCCAAATACAATAAACTGGTTATAGTTCTTTCACATATCAATCATCTTTACTCTAACCAACCCACACAAACTCAAACCAGCAACAATCTAAACACCATTACTACCTACGAAGCAACGTTACCAATCCCCCTAAAAAAAGCCGCGGCTTGCACCGTGGAAAGGAAACGGCTAATTCAAGGTCTCGTAGCAAAGACAAACAGAAGACAGCGGGTCAAACGTTCGTTATATAGAAAATGAAAATGACCATTGCGCCATTACTCCTGTCAGATTAAGACCACGTCCTCCTACCAAAATACCACGTCCCACCACACCAAATATGTCACAGAAACGTGTCGTTGGCGCTTGGGTAATCCCACTGCAGACTCTGATACGCTCAGGATAATCAACAACAACAGACAGGGTCAAACAGAGTTCATAGGACAAACTAGAGGATTCCAAAGATTTCAGACCAGTGGCCATTCGGGTTAGAGAACAGGACAAAACATTCCTGTTGTATGACCACTGCAATTTGCCATTTTTCCCGAAGGAAAGGTAGCAGGGTATTTTGATTGAATGTTGATAGCCAGTACTGAAAATGTAATAAAAAAGGGACATTGTAGCAGCAAAGTTGGAATGAAAACAGCGGTAACATTTTGGGTTTGGGATTCGGCTTGGCCGTCATAGACAGGCATTATTATTTCCATTAAACAATGCAAATTGAAGTCCTTTGCCTACAAAACAAGAATCCAATGTTTCGGACTTTCATAGCGTATTTCTATTATATGGTCTGGCAAGACAAGTGGTAAACCAATGATATCAAAGTACTTCTTGACAGTTACCTTTTCTATGTTGCTCAAAACAAATGAGTACATCCCCTTTAATGTTTGTACATTGTATTAATACAAGAGTCAAGTACAAAGCCTCTTTAGCATTTAGCCTCACTGCAGAATGAGAATACATTACAGAATCTGAAGAAAGAACAGACAGGAGACGGAGCGTTTGAAAGAGATCTCAGACGGGACCAGTAACTCACAGAGCCGGGTCCGATCCAGAAGTTCTCCTGCTGGACGAACTTGACACTCTCATAAACGCCTTTGTTCTTCAGCACCTGGGGGATGGCAGGACACGGACGCGCGGTCAGCAGAAACAGCGGCGACAGATGGGAACGTTTCGCCAACGTCGGGTCGAACAGGGAAAAGGGGCACGGCCATCTGTGACTCACCAGTTCCGAGGTAGAGTGCTGGGCAAAGCCCACCGGGGCAAAGCCGTAAGTGGCGCACGCCAGGATGGTGATGACCACGTGCACGAACGTTATCCAGTAGGTGAAGTAGGGTCTGAGGGAAAAGAGGGAATTAAATCCGTGGACATCTCTCACCATTCGGATGACCAAACGGTTTCCGCGTGCGTGCGCTCGCACGGCTGACCTGTGGCTGCTGAAGTCGTCCAGCTGTTTCTGCACCTGGCTGCTGATGCTGCGCCGGTAGTGGCGGTTCAGCCACTTGCCCACCACGCCCATGCCGTACTGACGCTTGGGCTTGTCGAAGGCAAAGTGCTTGACCTGGGAGGCAATACGGCGACCCCGCTGCTGACTCCCCTTAGCGACGTAATGGACGGCGGTCAAGGACGCATCCCGACTGGAGAGAGGGAGGAACGGGATGAGGCACGATGGGAAACCGTGGCGTACGAAGACCCGACCAAACGGGTCTGGCTGATTCAGTCGTCCTCCAGCCCCCACTTGACTCATAAACCCCCCCCCCTCTCCCCGTCGGCTACTCACAAGTTCTGGTGAGAGTCCGGCTGGTCTCCGTAGGCAGCCGACATGGGCGGGGACTCGAACACATCGTCAGCCATGGAGTACAGCTCGTCGTGGGCGTCCACCTGAGAGGGAAAGGGAGGGGGTCGGGAGGGAGACACAGAGACCAAGAAATAGAGCTTTTATCATAAGGGCCACAGGCTGAAAACACACATCTGCTTTCTAAATGAGTCAAGGCCATTCGGGGATTTTACTGCATAGAAAACTGAAAGGTAACTGCCTTCCCAAAATCATGCACTGCCTCTGTGAGTCAGCATGGTCAAAGATAATTTTGCACTCATTAGTTAAATGCTGGCAAAATAGTGCAGTGAATGTGACAGTAGGAGGAAAGTTCAAATGATCAGTGTTGCCATGTGGGTTGGTTTCCCGCCACAATTGGGCTATTTTAAATGTGCTTGGGCGGGTCAATTTACAAAACCTACATTCATAAAAAATATTATTTAATATGTAAAGAATACATGTATTGCTTGTATTTTGGTTGATATTGGGGAATACACTGCAGTGTGCATTAGCCGCTCAAGTGGACCTGGACAACAGGGCAAATTTAACACTATAATAGGGGTCTTTTTTCAAGTGTGTGGCCAAATACAGGAGGGTTATAATAATGTGACCACTGCACCTTTTTCGTTCCTTTCCAAAAAAAGTCAAAAAGGAAGGTTTTGAGTGAGGGTTCAAATTAAGAGAACACTGCAAATTCAACACTTCTGCTTCTCACTCAAAACTTATCAGCATTTTTGAAAATATATTACATTAGTATTTGGCAAAATCTGGATTCGGGGAAATTATTTCATCAAAAGTTGACGACAGAGCAGTTCACCTGACTGAATCTGAACATTACACTGTGGATTTCATGTACATTCCATTCAATGACTTCTCGGTACATTTGTTCATAATAAGATCTGACAAACCATCACCAGTGTGGAGCCACTGCTCTCATTCCTTTACAACCCTCTAAAACTGGTGTATGACATCTAAGTGAGAAACCATCCTTCAAGGCACCTTATTAACTGATGTACTTTCCCCTGTGAGAACTAAAAAAAAAACGCCCATTAAACATTCGACACCCACATCTGGCCTCCAAATTCAGCTCCTACGTGTCCCCACTCAACCGGCCCGGCGTTCCACAGCCCAGTCACACTCACATCACTCCAGACCGAATTACTGTCTGCCTTACTCATGAGCGGACACATCCAGCAGCTGGCCCATTACTCTGGGAGCAGGGCTAGGATTAATCTGGGGGTACATACGGACAGCTTGAGGAGAGGGATGCAGACCCAAAATAGCTACCTGACATTTGACGGTAATTATCCATTGGTGAGAGCAATCGTGGTGGCTAAGCTCAGGGAGGCCGATACAGGCAGGGAGGCCGATACAGGCAGGGAGGCCGATACAGGCAGGGAGGCCGATACAGGCAGGGAGGCCGATACAGGCAGGGAGGCCGATACAGGCAGGGAGGCCGATACAGGCAGGGAGGCCGATACAGGCAGGGAGACCGATACAGGCAGGGAGACCGATACAGGCAGGGAGACCGATACAGGCAGGGAGACCGATACAGGCAGGGAGACCGATACAGAGAAACAGAGTTCGAGGGAGAGAGACTGTCTGCCAAAGGTCTCAAACAGAGTTCTTAACTAGCTGAAGACGATCGAGGAACAACGACAGGCCGCTAAATCACTGAAACGTATAGGGGAAAAGAAGACATACCTTGCTGAAGAAGACAGACGACTCCGGCGTGTCGGCGGAATCGACAGTGTCCTCCTCCAACCAGCTGGGACGGCCGAAGCTCCGACGGGGAAAGCTGCGACCTGTCTGCGAGCCAGCTAGGCCCGAACGACCCTGAGGCGGGAGAACGCAGGAGAACGGTGAACATCGTGGCGGGTTGGGGGAGAATAGGCACCCTGAGGCTTAACACCGGAGAACTCACGCCATCGACATTTACACAGGCACCCTTGAACACCAATAAGTACAGCATTAACCAATAAGCACTTGCGATTGAACGCCAGTCGAACTGAGCACTCTGCCACCCATTCAAATACAGGCAAAGGCAGCGCCACGGCCCTCACCCTGAGAAAGTTGGAGGCCGCGCGCACGCTCATGCGGGCCACCGACTCCCTCTTGCGTCGGGGAAGTCGTGCGTAGCCCCAGGAGCGCTGCGAGGTGAAGGAGGAGAGAGACGTGATGCCCGGGGTGTGGGGGGTCCGGGGGGGCCGGTCCGTCTCATCCTGGTTGCGGAAAGCCCGGCCCCGCGCCAGGGGGTCCACGATCTGAGGGAGGGGTGGAGATATTGAGATATCGATAGGCTCTAATATGTTCACACTGATATACCAGGAAATGAACTCTTTAAACGACGACTATCCAACCAGTATGAGGATCGGTGCAAGCTGGGATGAGGTCACAATAAAATGCACGCCTAAAGTCGAGCTATCCAAGCGGACATGTGTGTGGGTTCACGGAATAAAAATAAAAACAGCAATAGATAGAGAGAGACAGGCAGAGGGGAGGCAGGCAGGTGGGAGGCAGGCAGAGGGAGAGGCAGGCAGAGGGAGAGGCAGGCAGAGGGGGAGGCAGGCAGAGGGGGAGGCAGGCAGAGGGGGAGACAGGCAGAGGGAGAGACAGGCAGGTAGGAGGCAGGCAGAGGGAGAGACAGGCAGGTGGGAGGCAGGCAGAGGGAGAGGCAGAACGCAACGGTTTCAAATCTTACCCGAGTCTTTACAGTAGCCGGCAGAGCAAAGGCCAGAGGAAAAAAGAGCGAGCGAACGATTGAGGGGGGAGAGAGGGGAAGAAAAAAAACAGCAAATGAAGAGGACGACCAAGAAAACAAGGTGGCAGAGAGTTGCAGCGAACAAGAGCCGGCGGAAGAGAGGGGAGCGTCTGGCTACCGACAGGACCTCTTTCTACGGCTGTCTGGGGCGCAGACGGAGGCTGCCTCCCGCTATCGCGGGACTCTGCATTATTCAGGCCCGCTGAGGGTGCACTTCCCCGGGAACGGCGGCGCCGCGAGCCGGCCACCCACCTCAACGACCTGTCCCTTCTCCCCGGAGGTCCAAAGCGGAGTCCTGTCTAATGTGATGTCCGCGATGACGGTTGCTGATGACGGCGTGTCTTTACGCGATGTCGGTTTGATGGTGCACAACACAGCAGAGCAGTCTAAAAATTAGCCCTGCTGTCCTGGCCCGGAATGCTGAATATAAAGGCAGCAGAAGCGTTTCGGGCCACTTTATATCTTATGCACATCCAGTTATATGGGACCTGGAGGGTCGAGGCCAGGAATATTGGCACCCTTTGTAATGAGAAGCGAAAGGCTATGACGAAGAAACGAATGATAAACTCTACACTGATGCTTACAACTTCTTGGCATCTAATCATAGCTTTGAAGGATTGTTATTACCCTGATAGCTGAGGTGGGAAGATTCTGTCAGTTTTTGAAGGCATTGTGCAACTATTAGAGGTCAAAAAGTTTTGTCATTTTACAAGAACTTTGTCAGTTATTTTCTGATAGATGGAGACCATGGAGGTCTGGCACGTGATTCATCTCGTATATATGGGGGAGCAAAACAGGAAGTCCAGGCTGACCCTTTAAGCGGTTATGGCCAAGATATCAAAGGTGAAACAAATTTTATTTGGTTCATCTACAGAGGCCAAAAGTTAAAATATATCATATGAATCTGACCTCAATTCTATGTTAGACTTCTCATATTTTGAATGTGAGATGATTCAAAACGATTGTGTGTGGAGGTTAACGGTCACAAAAAATGATATTCTGAAGGAAGTTTCCTGTCAGAATATCACTTGAGGTCCCCGTTCAAGGCCAGTAAAATGTAAAGTTTGAGTTTGAGTGTGCGTTACCCGGGGCATCTTGCGGACGGCGGGCGAGTCCAGGCCCTGGTCGGTGCTGGCGAGGGAGTCCGGCTCGCGGTACTGGGCCTTGAGACGGCCGTAGCGCTGACTGCAGTGCCGCATGCTCTTCCTCTGCCACAGCTGCTGCTTGGTCTCGCAGTCCTCCCCGACGCCGAACCAACCTGCAGCCTGGGCCGTCGCCTGGGCCGTACCCCTGGGGGACAGGAGGGAGAGAGGGATGGCGGAGGGTCACGGGGGACACGACTTGATTTTGTCCAACATTCCAAACGGTCCCAGAAGGAAATGCTCCGCAGAACGCCCCGTTTTTTGGTACAGTCCCACCTAACCCCAACCTCTCCTCAACTCACCATATGTTTACCTCACTTCCTGTCCCTCTCTGATACAACCAGTTGCTTTCAGCATCTCACCGCCCCACCTTTTGTTTTTCTATAACATCCCTGTCTTTTTCGCCTCTTCCCATTAAGCCGACTACTTCCTGTCCCCCATATGACCTTTTCCTTCTCCTAGTGCTTTGCATGTTCCCCTGGCTGGCTTACTTGCGTATGCTCTGTGACAGCGAGGCCTGTCTGCGGAACGCCGTCCTCCGGTTGTCAGCCATGTGACCGTCGCCCTCGGTACCGTCATCAGACAGGGGACTGGCCGGCTGCAGGCTCACACTCTTCTTCAAGGACGAGGAGGAGAAAAGAGAAATAATGTAGACAACTTAATTGGATTTTTCTCATAACATAACATCTAGCTAGGAATACACCCATCTGGTTTGGCGCTGAAAGAGTGTTAAAGATCAGCAAGGTAAGGGGTTACACATTTCTGAGACTTCTGAGAAGTCCAATTGCTGGGAAACACACTGAAAACCCTATTAAACACATGCTTTAGGATCCATTCCCCTTATATTCAACTTCGGCACACAAAGCCAGTTTCATTGCTTTTAAAGGGAGACTGATCTAGACCTGGGGCACCACATGAGACATAAATTATGAAATGATGGGAAAACCAACAGGCTACAGACCCTTTAATGGGCCAGTTGACCAGCCCTGATCTATACTTGGTCTATATAGCAGTCTTTAATTGCCTGTATGTGTGCCTGCAGGGTTGCCTGCAGTAAGCCACCAGATGCTTTCTGTCAGAGTTACCCCTGTGTAAAGACAGTTTAAAAATGAAACACACACACACACACACACACACACACACACACTTTTGCCCCAAACCCCAAAGACACACATTTACCTGGCATTCTAAATAGATAAAAACATTGTGTCCATAACACTAATCATAACCTGACCAAATCATAACATGTCAAATTACAAAAAATATTTTGCACCTCAACTGAAATGTAATTTTTTTTTTGCATGTTAGATGGTCAACCACACAACCAAATACATCTCAGAAAAGGAACTTTGAAACAAAACTGCTTTCTGGGTCATGTTTCAATACAAGTGTGAATTAAGGTCTAACAAGCTATGGGAAATAACCCATAGAATTGTTCTAAATTGGACAAATGTCCACATGTCATGTTTTTATATAATCACAGTTTGGGGATGTTTTATGTCCTCACTATAGGGGTGTCAGAAACAAACACAAACAACCGAAAACACAGTGCTTCATGCAAGGTGGAGCAGATAATTTGGGACTAAATACCCACATAATCCCTCTGGCCATACAGAAAAGACAAGAATTCAGCAGGACAATTAAATAAAGGAAGTCAAACACTGACTAACATGACTACATTAAAAACTGTTTGCGAACTAGTTATTAAAAGAAATATTCTCCTTTGGATTCCTTTTCCAACGCATTGTGGTCAGACTGTATTGACGGGAAAATCTATTGCATGACATGTAAATGGAGTGACGTCATATCGGCTTTGAAATAGATTAGCCGGTCAAATACAGACAAGGCCGTCCGTGGCTGGAGTATGGATGGTCCAGCGCAAACATAAAACACTGTATAAGACAATGGAGATGGCATGCTCCCAGGAAAATCCTTTCAGCTGAAGGCTGAAACGCGCCGACTTCAGTGCCAATGTTTCCTTTGGGACGACCACAATGTACCTGCTTGACAGCCTCTGCTCTCTCCCGTCGGTCCTCTTCTCGGGGAGGGATGGATATGACCAGACTGGGTGGCTTCTTGCTCTTTAACCGGCTGTCAGACTGACTGCCGTTTGAAGGAGGGTCCTCTCCTTCCTGTGATGACATCATACCGGTGTTCTGGGGAAAGTAGCAGAGTGATAAATGCATCGGGACCAATTCACAGTACTTGTATTTTTTTGGTTTTTGATTTATCGTAAGTACTCCTCTAAATTACTCTGAGTTCACAGTTCACTTTTTCAAAAACTCCCTTTAGAACATCAGACACAGTGGTTCCGTGTACAGTGAAACGTGGGTCGGATCTCTTCTGGAAGTGACTAGAGTCATACTACACTTGACGCAGTGAAAACATGGCCAATTTCACACACTGAAACTACTGAAATCAGCTACTTGTATAAAACCATGTTAGCCAACTGACCATAGGAGGAAGAAATACGAGGAACTATTTTTTGAACATCCACGGTTATTTCCACAGAACACAAACTCACTGTTCTGCAGAAAAAAACATTTGATTTAGAACAGGGAACAAGAACAAGTCCATTTGAATTCCAGCGATAGTTTGCCTGAAGCTTTTAGGTTTCCCAAAAACTCATTACAGTTAAACAACTTTAGTGAATCTACAAGGTGTGGGGAAAAAGCACTGTCAATAGGACACACTTCTTCAGGGCCTTCACTAGATACACCTTAAAGAGCATGACATCATGTCAGGCTGGAAAGATTGCGACTGGAAAGATTGGTATAACCTTAGTCTCATTCACCAGGGTTGCGTACATTAGCCAACAAACAGAAAAAAACAGACAGAACCAGTAAGAAAAACTCCTATTTGCATTTTGCAATGCACAACAATTCTGGTTTATGTCCTGATAAACCCAACCCAGCAACTTGGAGGAGCATAGCCCTATAAAGTACTCTTGGGTAACAGTCACTGACCAGAAGATACGTAAATTATTTCCATATCACTGGGGTCCAGTAGCTCCCTAGAGATGCGTGCCCTTTCAGAAAGCACCCCCAACAACGGGGGTATTTCAGAAAGCAGGGTTAATCTGAGTTCAAACTACAACTCTGGGTTGACTGACTAAGCTGTCAAACTCAGAGTTAATGGTTCCAGAACAGGTGGTAACAATTAGTTCAGTCAACTCTGAGTGAAGGTAACCCTGAGTAAAGCACGTGTAAAAAGCCGACATCAATCGAATGCAGATGTCGTGATTCACCATGGCAACAGGAGAAAGAGGGCTCGAACCCACTATTTCTCCTCAGTGGAGTCAAAATGTATGAATGCACATGAAGAATATGAGTACATATTCAAGAAAACCAGCAATACACCAGCAGCAGGCTGGCGTGGCAGAAGACTGCTGTCTGAGTCAATGCGTGAGTATTAATTGAAAAATAGAAATGCAGGCCCTTGTTTCACCCCCAGGAAAGGGCCTACATAAGCAGTTAGTCATTCAAATGAATGATATCCGTGCATTTATCCTTTTGCCAGTGTTAGCTCAGTGACACCCACCCATTCGTCTTAGACACAGATTGGCACACTGATTTTCTTGTGTCACAACAATTCTTTGCTGGCCTACCTGCAGATTAATGTGTTGGAAAGACGTCTTGTTCAAATAATCTTGTTCACTGAAGGAGCTGTGATAGGAATGAGTGCCATATATGCAGCTAATCACACCAGAAAACCCTCAAATCTGAACTATTATTTCATACTTTGCTAACCCTTATTTCCCCCAGACAGAATCTGTGCCCCCCATTTTGTTTCCCCTTAAACACTCCAAATGCTATTTAAAGTAGATATGCCCCCATTGATAAAAAATGCCCCTCAGTCATTTCATTCTGAAGCTGTTCCTGCGATAAATGTTTAATGTGCAGAAAAATGGTATAATCATCAGGGAATGATAAAACATCAAGCAGTGTCTGATCACCCTCTCCCGACTGAGATTTCTGCAGAATATGTGCTTCAATACGAACTGGCTCTTCGAGAAAAGGATACGCAGTGTCTGACACATTCAGATGGCAGGTTTTGGTTAAGAATAGGAAAAACTCAGGGTTAGTTGAATATAATAAGCTAGCGAGCAGGTTAGTTTCACATTGTATATTGCTGTAGTAACTGGCTCACAGAAACGCTGAACTGGCTCTTTAAAACCGTGAACCCAGAGTTTCCATTAACTCTGAGTCAACTAAGTTACCACTAAATCCACTTTCTGAAATACCCCCAATATGTTTGGGAGGAACATTTTGACAGTCCAAGCAAACGTTAATTAGCAAAACAGTGGGCCCGTATGCATGACCGCCAAAACCCCGGACGAGGCCCCAGAAATCACTTTAATTACAAACCCCTGTGTGTTATTATCCACTCTTAAGGACTCAGCAACAGCACTCAAACACTTGTGGACAACATTATTCAACCTGCAATTAATGAAGAGGTTATTGTGGGTCGCTAGCCTGAAAGGGTAAGTATGGTTTTCTGTGTGGTATGTGACCTTGTCGATAGGGTGCCTGCAAGTCATTGATTCAAGCTTTGTGGTAGGAGCTTGAATAAATACATAGTGTCACGTTAAGTTGAGGTGACTCAGCGAACAGCTTGCAGATAGACGGCTCCAGCATACAGCGTTACAAACCTCCCAGAGCCCAAGACACGAGGCTTTGGATATAATATCGGCCAAACATAAACATAAGCCTTCCAGCCCAATGTCTGAGACTGCAACCACAGAGTTTTACATTATTAATGAGTTGGATTGACCCACCTTATTTTAAGAAAATAAAACTATGATTTCTAAAGTTATGTTGACCATCCGCATGGTATGAAAGACTCGTCCTCACCGAGTGTTTCGCTCAGTGGGGCCTTTGTTTTTGTAGATATGCAAACAGACCTGGTGCATGTGACATTAATGCCACCGGCCGAAAATGTGAGAATGACCTTGCAGCTACACTTTCAGGGTAAAAGTTAGCAATTAACATAAAATATGACATCATTTAGTTCAGATTTAGTAGAAAAAAAAAACATCTTGTATTCAAGATGTATCCAATTTACTATTTCAATTGGCAGGAGTATAGCATTGCTTCCTACCTCCAGATTCAGGTCTCCATCAAAGATCCTCACACTTCCGCGCTCACTCAGAAATCAAAAGATATTTGCATCGTATTATGATGCATTTAACCTCAACACTGCGACATACCTATATGTCGGCTTTATTCTCCCATGCCATACTGAATTACAATCTAGTGTTGTCCAGGTCTTAAGCCTTGGTTTTCTGTTGCTTCTATAAATCAATAGAAAAGGCTTGAATGTCAGGAGGGAATATCACAAGTTGGGCAATCGGACACCCGTCAAATGAACTGCCATCGTGTCTGTGGGAGTGGAAAAGGACCGTGGAGTGGGGGAAGGCAAGCTCTTATGTTCATATGGGACCATGTCTGGTTCACGCCCACCCAGATAATGAAATATCCAAGGCTTTCACTAATGGAGGGGTTTTAACAGTCTTGTCTGGCATTGAGTGGCTGCCAGTTAGAAAGCACCTCCGGCTATCAATGTGGAGACCGAAATTCCTTTTATAGTGTCCGTTGGGAGACAGTGGAGAGTTGTTAGGTATACTAGAGATCTGTCACCAGTTGACATCATCTCATTACGATTCAAATTCTCAAAATGCCGTTGATGCAACGCTATATGAGAATACTATTCTAGCATATATCCTGCATTCTGGCATTCCCACATTTATGTCATAATATATATTAAGGATAATTCCATGCACAGCAGCTTTGGGGTGGAGATCATGTCAGATTGCTAGCCGCAGAGGTTTTAGATTGCAGACTGAGATTATCCTGTTGAAGAGAATGGGGCTACTGGTACCTCATTAGGCCTGATCTTTGAGACTGGTAGTATCAACCACAATCAGCACCTAGTCTATGCCAATAGGGACACTAAATGCTGGCTGGTCTTGTCAAATCCTATGGCCATCTTGAAAACGCAACCAGATCTGGAATAGCATACCAGCTGGGACACGATTTTCCAGAATGTTCTTACACATCTTTTCTCCTTGAAACAGGCAAAATAAAGATATTTGAGGAGAATGTAAAAAGGAAAATACAGAGAAACATTAGGTGACTGCCAGGCAATACCACGACATTATCCACCATCCTCTTTATTTCAAACAGCTGGGAAACCAGATCACTAAGAAATTCCTCATCGGACGACTTTGTTGATGTTGACTAAACGGTTGCTACGGCAGCATTCCAAATGGCCCCCATTCCTTTATATTGATGGACCAGTTATCACTGGACTGAGTGGAGAGTCATGTGGTTACTGCCTGACAGTCACCATCCGTTGGAGGATGTAGCAAGTGAAAACCTTTAACCCTGGCGGAAACTTTTAGTCCAGACCAACCACCATAAACGTGTCATTATTGCCCAGTTAGGAACTTTCTATGACATCACCCCTGAATTGACTATACACAATACACATGAAATGTGAATCTGGTATGTTTAATTAAAGACCGTCAGAAATGCACTAAGTTTGATACGTTTTCTCCATAATAACCATTAGGAATGTAATAAGGAATGATGTGGCTAGACACCTTCAATACACTAAACTCCATTTTTCATTTGTCTGTATTTCTGTACATGTGAAGATGCAGCACCCAATGGGCTCCTTCCTACTAAACAATGTTCTTTGACTTTCAGTTTTATGTTAACTGATTCACATAAAGCAATGCACAACTTAACAGTGTAGTATACAGCAGTTCTGTAATAATTAAAGTAACTGCTTACATGATCATTAGCGCGGAATGGGCAAAGGGTTTATTCTCCAATAACTGCTTCAGCCAAAACTAAGTATCGGAGTCAACAACCATATTTGGATAAGTGTGATGAGACAAGACAACCCTGTTCAGTTGCTGACCATTCAAACCTGGACATTGCTTGGCCACTTGAGCTGCCCTCTATGGGACCCCTGAGCTAATCTACGTGCAAGATTTCAACACTAGCCTAACAATGTTACGGCTAACGGTGAGGCAGTGGAATAAAAAAATAATAATTATGAGGCAGTGGAAGAAAAATAATAATTTTGAGGCAGTTACCGCAACTGGGAGTCTCGCCTACACAGCAGCAGTCTGGGCAAAGAAAATGTTCTGTGAAGTCACAGTAACGAGTCAGGAATGTGTGGTGACAGACTCTGAGGAAATCACTCACCATGACATTACACACGAAACTGTGCATTTACAAAGAAAGCTAATCACTAATCCCAGTATCCGTCCGCCACCTCACCTTCGGCCAAAATCACAACTCTGCTCACTTGCAATTGGAGACGACACGACAAACGGTCAACTTCTTTAGGCCGCACATCTGAGAAGGTTGAAAAAGCGCTTGTTATTAGACTTGCCCGTGTAGTCCCTCCCTCTAAAGTTAGTCCTCGGTCATAGGGCAACTAATGAAAACAACCTGGCTCCTTAGCCAATATCAAATTAGAAGGGAAATATTGATTGTATCCCAGGTATATGGTGCCACCCTGTGTTCCTGCAGGATGTTGTATGTGTGCGATTGTCTCACCATGACTGCCTCTATGCATAGAGAGGCTACAGTGTGTTAGCGTGAGAGTAAACACAGCTGTCGTCTCTAACCATCGCCCTGGAGACAGGCACGCAGTGGAATGCACTTGTTAGGAAATGCCTAGGTTTGGTAGCCACCAGTAAGATATAATTCCACTCAGGAGCGCTAGTGACCGAGCCCACAGCCCCAACACCATTTGCAAGGGCTATCGGCATCATGTTTCACCCACTGTCATATACCTTAATGTTGACCAGGACAGCAGGGCCTAGGAGAGCTACATGCTAAAAGGCATCAGTTGACACTGAGCCTTGTTCTTGTTAAGAGACTAAGAAATACATACATGACAACATACACTGAGGAATAAAGATTCAACACCTTCATGTGCAGAGCTATATACAGTGTTACAGATGGCCGGCATTCTTAGCTGCACTCACCCTGTAAATACAATGTGTGCTTTCCCTGTCTCAAAGCATGCAAAAGCAAACTGCAACACTTCTGTGACAGAGAGTACTTTAGCTTTTTTTTTTTTTAAACAGACCAAAAATAAATACGTTCATATAAATTCTGTACAAACACATATATTTTCCCTCACAGTTCTCACACGCTTCAGAGCGGAGAAGCGGCATTCACACTTACTGCTTGACTCGCCACGAAAAAAGGGGAGTGTTACCCCCGATCACTTTCGGAAGGCCGAAAGAAGAACTGGCCGTTGGATGATTGCCTCATCACCACGTCCTGGGAGGGGCGGCAACTTCCACAATCTTCTAAACCGCTTTGATTGTATGAACCTGAAAGGGCAGAAAGGAACAAGTCTGAAGATTCAGTGGATACTCTCGAGATTTTTGTCGTTATTTCAACGAAGGACTGAGTTATCAAACATGCCGACAGAACTGAAGGCGCAACGTCTGAGTGAAGAGGGACTTATCTTCTTAAGCTGAATCAAACAAGGAACTGAAACTTCCCCCTCCACACACACAATATATGTGGTAAAGAAATGACAGAAAGTGCTACTTTCATCCATGGGGCCAATCAGTTTAAGAATTTGAGCAATATAGTAGTTTGGATTGGCATCTGACCACAAACCTATGAGTCGGGTACCTCTATCGTTCTACCCACTTGAAGGAGCCTGTGAGAAATGGGTTGGACCAACCACAGAATTCTTGGAATGGTCTACTGTAGCCAGAGGGAAACAAGCATTCCACAACTGAAACCCGATCTCACTCCCCACTATCCATAGCGTGCATGCAGGTCAAAACCTGCATGGCTAGACACCTACCGCAAATACCACCACTTCAAACGCCCCCTGCTCCCTTAAAACCCAAAGCTGACTTTATGGACACGTGAACGTTCTGCTCATACAAATAATCGGAGTTGCTCGACATGGTGTCTCCAACATGGAGGCTATTATCTTTCCATGGAGACTGTTCTCTTTCCCTGTGACACTGTCTGGCCTGTTTTTTTAGCCTGTTGTGGGTGTAACTGTGGTGCAGTATGGTAAGCCGACAAGCAAGCTTCTCCAGACTGCGCAATCCATTATTGGCTCACTCTCTGCAGATGAGAGCCATATGTGGATAAGTCACGATGGGGTACTCCGAGACGTCGCAACCATTTTGCCGAGACAGAATAATATTTGCAGACATTTGAGTCGCTCTGGAATTATGAAACGGATTAAGGTTTTTTCTTCTGATGCTTTGATGCTTTTGAGTGTCACAGTTGATATGTCCAAGTGCCATGAAATACAAGTCTTCACGTCATTTGCATTTTTCGGTTTCTGACATTTTATCTTGTGTTTTGGGGGAATTTGAATTGGCATGAGTTGGTGACCATGACGTAACAGAAAATAATCCTAAAAACCCCACAGAGACTCCTTGGATGAGTGTTGCTAGGAGAGCGTGTAGGCCAGGCCACACGTCTCAGCTGACATGTTTAGGCATAACAGCTGAAACTCAAACCTAGCAATGGCCTGTGGGGGAACAGGGGCGTTTTAACAGGAGGAGAAAGAGACTGGACAAATGTAGGCCAGTATGACAAAGGTTTTTCCCACTAAACGCTTCCTATCCTGGAAATACAATAATGTGTTTGATTCCCAGTCAACCACCACCATGTGACTTGTTCTGCTTCTCTACAGTATGTCATCCTGCCAGCTACCCATTTGTATAGGTCAAACTTTGCTCTACAACAGCTTGTTAGCTTTAACGCAGGTGCACTTCTGGTTTACCAAACCAAACTGACAGTTGCCGACCTGTGATGCAGGTGTTGTGGGTTGGTAATTCATCAATATCGTTCTGAAATACCCTGAAGTACCTATTGTTTAAATTAAGACTTGTAAAAGTAATGTGGTGAGTGCATATGAATACATCAGCTCACCCCAAAAAAACTAATCTTCAGTATTTTTTTTAATTATAAAATGATGAAACGTTTGCAACAAGAGTGAAAAAGGCAGCAATCATGTTATTACAATGACGATTGTTTCTTTGCCGTGAGTCTGTAAAATGTAATAAGTCCAGCGGGTCACAAAAAACATTAAGTTAGTAGTGTAATACATTTACAAAAATAAAATCTGACATTCGACATTTAATGTAAGCACTTACCCATGACAAATAAAATAAAATTTAAAAATCACACTTAAAACTAGATTCTGGAAAATGAATTACCTTTTGTAGGCTTCTGTCTTGTTAAACTAAACCTTCAAAAATAATATAGAAAAACCGGGAGACCATCTGGAGTTAAACAGAAAGGAAAATTATTTTACGGAAGTTGAAAGATGTTTTTGGTGACGAAGTGAGACGTTATATCAATGACTTATTTCTCACACGCAGAGCAACAATAGATTACGAAGACGCATTATTTCGTTTTTCAAACCGCGCGCGTAGTTTGCTGGCTTCTGCTTTCAATTGAAAATAGTTAAACTTATTTTTCAATGAAATTTTATCAGATCGTTTAACTCTAATACTCCTTACTGTTATTTTGTGTGACTGGCCAAAGACATACGCTAGTGGCACTCGTATCACAAACATTTCGAAAACGTAAATGCTAATAAAGACAATACTTACGGAAAACGTCTAAGTAACTTTCCTCAATATTGCTACAAATTAAAATATAATCTAATCCAAAAAATGGTACGGGAGCTCCAACGTGGTAGTTTTTTTTTCGTTGTAATATCCTTGATTGCGTTCCCTCCGCAAACCTGGGAGGAGTTACAAGACAGACCTAACCTACTTGATAAACAGACATGAGTCAACTCTGGTATAGAAATATAGTTTAATTTTTGTAACGGCTAATTTTAGTTAAATTTGCACCATTTTTGTAAGACATCAAATGAGCCCCTCCAATCCTAAATAACACTCAACCAGTAAAAGCAGACTGCCAGTTGTAGAAGCAACTTGACTTTCACCCACTCTACACAACTCCTCAAGAGACGCACAACGGAAACGTAAAGCGTAGCAAAGGGAAGGAATGCTTTGGTTAATTAAAGGTCAGACAAATTTTCTTTGAACTTTTAATTTCACTTTGAATCACGTGGCCTTATACAGCTTTACAGTATAGCGTGGTATTGAAAAAAATACGTCACTGTATTTTGGTCACTACGGAAGATAAATACTATTATTTTTTCCACTGATCTTCATTTGTTATAGTAGTGTAGCAGACGATTGAGTGAAGGGAAAGACCCATGGGCATGGTACAAATGCCCTACTAAACTGAACAAAATTATTAACGCAAAATTTTGTTTTTGCCCCCATTTATCATGAGCTAAACTCAAAGATCTGATACTTTCTCTATGTACACAAAAGGCATTTTTCTCTCAAACATTGTTCACAAATTTGTCAAAATCTTTGCCGAGATAATCCATCCACTTCACAGGGTGTGGCATATCAAAATGCTAATCAGACAGCATGCGTATTGCACAGGTGTGCCTTAGTCTGGCCACAATAAAAGGCCACTCAAAAATGTGCAGTTCCATCACACAGCAAAATGACACAGATGTTGCATATTTTGAGGGATTGTGCAATTGGTATGCTGACTGCAGGAATGTCCACCAGATCTGTTGCCTGTGAATTGAATGTTAATTTCTCTACCATAAGCTGTATCCAAAGAGAAATTGGCCTTTTGTGTACATAAAGAAAGTCTTAGATCTTTGAGTTCAGCTCATGATGAATGAGGGTAAGAACAAGTGTTGCATTTATAATTTTGTTCAGTATAATAATAATTTCACATTAATAGGATCTAGGATTCAGTCCAGCAACATTTTGATAACTGACACCGCTCTTAAACCAATACCTGTGAGCAAATATGATGCGTTGCATGGTAGCCTATTACTGAAGTTCAGGGCAGCACAAACACGACATAGGTCAAAATTTTGCTAAACCATTGCACATTTCGATGATTAAGATACTACTGCATTTGCGGTATGTCATGGTAAACTTTAAGTACAATGGCAGTAACATTGTGGCAGTGGTAAAGATAGTGGATATTTGTAATGCCATGTCTCCATAAGGTAGGTACACTGGGTTTACAAGAATGTATTTACCATTACAACCCTGCTTGGCTGTACTGTCACACTACAAGGCTAAATATGGTAAATGATATAATTGAGACAATAACATGGTAAACATATCATTACATGATTCAGAGAACACCATGGCAAGGTACCTTAGAAATGGAATGCACTTTTGGCAGTGGACAGGGGTCCGACTGGCTGTGGCTACACAGTCCCATACGCAAAAGACTGCAATGCACTGTGTTGACACCTTTCTATCAGTACCAGCATTCACTTTGTCAGCAGGTTGAGCTACAGTAGCTCTTCGGTTGGATCAGACCACACGGATCAGCCTTCGCTTCCCACGTGCATCAATGAGCCTTGGCCGCCCATGACCATGTGACCGGTTCACTGCTTTTCCTTCCTTAGACCACTTTTGTGAGGAACTGACCACTGCAGAACACAAACACCCCAGAAGGGCTGCAGTTTTGGAGGTGCTCTTACCCAGTCGTCTACCCATCAGAATGAAGACCTCATCAAAGTTGCCCTTTTTTCCTGCTTCTAAAACACTTTGAGGACAGGATGTTCACCTGATGCCTAATATATCCCACCCACTGACAGGTGCCATGATAACAAGATCATCAGTGTTATTTACTTAACCTGTCAGTGGTCATTATGTTATGGCTGATCGGTGTATATTCTTTTAATATTACAATGATTTAAAATCTCTATTTCATATTGCCATCTAGTGGTAAATATCTTTTTAAAATAAATCCACATTTCACACGTTCAATTTCTTTAATCAGCATGACAAATCACCTTGCATTTAAAACTATATTAACAAAATAATGGTTGCTTAAAACAACATTCAGTCTAACTGGATTTGTTGCACCATAACACACATAAATTAGTAAAACATAAACAAGACCATTTCATCAGGCACATAACGGTCTTACACCCGGTCATTATAACTTTATCTACTGAAAAATGTATTGGCCCTGTATCAACTTGCACCATTCTGTAACAGTCAACAGTGATACAACAGAATGTTGAGTATAAAAATACGTATTGCATGGTGATAAAGAATGTACTGGTTCAGAACTGTGCACCCCAGATGAATTAATTAGGCACCAAACTGATTAAAACCAGGTAGGACTACCAGTAGGTGAACAATAAGAACCGCTTGTTTCCTTTTAATTTCCAAATGTTTTACTAGCATGTGCCCTAATGAATACATCTTTTGGGGTCCTTTCTTTGTAAATAAACCTAACATAATAAGTGCATGAAAGGCCCCTTTGTCAAATCACTAATATTACAATCACCTAGCTGGTTTGACTTACTCATTAGTTTTTATTCCCAGATCATTTTCATATGCACAAGCACAAGCACGCATAGGATTTAACACATGATCAACAATCAATGATTAGGCTGAAGAATTCCTTGAATCGTCACCAAAAACACCTTAATCTTTAAGCCACATTTGCTTTCACTCCATTTTCTCAATCATCAATTGAATTTATTCACTAGGCATGGAGTATACAAAACTCTACACGATGTCTAGTTAGCCATCTGAATTAGTCAATTAGAATGACAAAGATCAACAGTACCACAATGTGGGAAGGTATTATAACAGAGACGAAATGGGGGAAATGGTCCTCATTGAGGTCCCCTTTTGAATGTACCACCAACTGTTAGCATCAGAAGGGCAGAATAAGCCCCTCCGACTGGTGGACGGGTGACAGCGGTGGTCATTTTGACCGCTGGATTAACGTTGTTGGGTGAAAGGGGTCACCTTACAGCTTGGCTTGCAGCGGTTTCAGGTACTTGTGGTAGGACTCATGAACCTGGCGGAGAGGAAAGGAAACATGGGTCAGTTTCAGTAGTCCATGGCAAGTCTCTGTGTTGTTGTAATTCTAGCAATTAGCCAGGGACAATGGTATTTGCAAGGCGACTGCATTCATTTATATTGAAAAGTTAGCAGAGCATTTATCAGTAATGAAAGCATATTACCAATTACAGAGTTAGGTCCTGAAATATTGGGGCACTGACAGCATTTTCCTAATTTTGGCTCTGTACGCCACCGCAATGGATTTGAAATGAAACAACCGACATGAAATTAAAGTGCAGACTACCAGCTTTCATTAAGGGTTGGAACAAAAACATTCTATGAAACATTTAGGAATTGCAAACATTTTCATACACAGTCCCCTTATTTCAGGGGCTCAAATGTAATTGGACAAATTAACACAATCATAAATGCTAATTTTTAACACTGTCGATAATCCTTTGCAAGCAACGACTGCTTGCAGTCTGGAACACATGGACATCATCAAACGCTGGGTTTCCTCCTTTGTGATGCTTTGCCAGGCTTTTACTGCAGCTCTCTTCAATGGTTGTCTGTTTGTGGGTCTTTCTGTCTTATGTTTTGTCTTCAGAAAGTGAAATCGAGGTGACATCAGGTGATTGACTTGGCCATTGCAGAAATAACCTGGGTTGCTGGGTTGTCCAACTAAAGTGAAGCGCCGTCCAACTTCACTGAATTTGGCTGAATCTGAGCAGACAATATATTCCTATACACTTAAGAATCCATCCTGCTGCTTCAGTCTTCTGTTACATCATCAATAAACACTAGTGACCCAGGGCCACTGGAAACCATGCATGGCCATACCATCACACTGCCTCCACTGAGTTTTACAGATTATGTGGTATGCTTCGGGCCATTCCAAGCCTTTGCCATACCTTTTCTCCACATTATTCTGCTACAGGTTGACCTTAGTTTCATCGGTCCAAAGAATGCTATTCCAAAACTGGGATGTTTTTTTTTAGATGTTTTTTGGCTAAGTCCATCCGGCTTTTCTATTCTTGAGGCTTTTGAATGGTTTGCTCCTTGTGGTGAACCCTCTGTATTTGCTCTTGTGAAGTCTTCTCTTTATGGTAGTCTTGGATAATGATGTCTACCTCCTGTAGAGTGTTCTTCACTTGGCTGGATGTTGTGAAGGGTTTTTCTTTACCATGGAAAGGATCCTACGATCATCCACCACTGTTGTCTTCAGTGGACATCCAGGCCTTTTTATGTTGAAGAGCTCACCAGTGTGTTCTTTTTTTCTCAGAATGTACCAAATTTTACCAAAATGATTTGGCCACTCCTTATGTTCCTGCTATTTCTCTGATTAATTTTCTTTTTTGCAGCCTAAGGATGGCCTGTTTACATAATTAAAGAGCTGTAATTCCTAAACCCTTCCTCTCATTTGGAATTCCCTCAAATTAAAGCCGAGAGACTGCAATTTAAGTCCATATTCACTATTGAACTGTAACTTGAATATATTTTTAGTAAACAGCAAAAAAAAAACACATTTGTGTTAGTGTCCAATTATTTCCAGACCTAACTATGTGTTACAAGCTCTGGCATGCTGTTACCAACACAAGACCCCATTTATGACTGAATGAATTTTACTGCTAAATGCAGTTGGGCCTATGCAATAAACATAGCAACAACTTGCTTGATCATTATTCCAAAGAGCAAAAGTTCAGGTTCTAAAAACACAGGTTCATAGCAATTTACTAAAAACACATTTTGTCCCGGTCTCTCCTTAACACCCGTGACCCCTATAAGGAAATCTGACCTCGGTCTTGTTTAGGGGCGAGCGGCGGGCCCACTCAAACATGTGCTCATAGACGTTGCCGTCGTAGCGTCCCAGGACGGAGTTGAGCATCTCGTCGCGGAAGTCGAAGGCGTCGACCAGAGCCACGGCGTTGGGTCTCAGCTGTGCCAGCAGCTGCTTCAGTACCTGAGACGCCTGGGATAGCTGGGGGACGCTCAGCAGGCCGGCCTGACGGAGAGACAATTGGGTTGGACCACGTCTGAGGTCATTTCTCACGGCAACATGGCTAAGTGAACTTTTAAACGAGGAAGTAATGTAACCGCACCTCAAGGGCGGCATAGCCGTTACAAAAAAAGATGGGATTTAGAGGTCACCATCACCCTGTATTTGTCTCGGGAACAGCCCAGACACCCGCGTAACTCTTAAGCGTAACTCTTTAAAGGTAGTCACTGTACGTTAGAAGTACGCGTGCAGTGACTGACAGCGGCCGTGGTTACCTGGAGGAAATCTCCGCTGTGCAGTGCGATGCCCTGCAGGGCGTAGAGGAGAGCCAGCGTGCTGAGCACCGAGCGGACGGCTTTGTCTTCGATCTCGCCCACCTTGGCTGCGAACAGCTTCACCACCACATAGTGACAGTGAGCCTGTTCAGGGGGGACAGAAGGGAGGGGAGTAGAAGGATGGGAGTGTCAGAGAGCGAGGCACGGGCCACCGAAAGACGGGGCCAGGTGGTCGAAATTCCCACTCCCACTAGCTACGCATTCCCGAAGCTGGCAAGGGGACTTACGTCGGTGGCTCGGACCAGATCGATGGAGCTGTTGTTCCAGGCGTCCTCCTGACTGACCCTGCGCTGCAGCTCCTGCTGAATGCTCTTAGCTGCCTGCTCCACCAACCTAAAGGCACCAGGGGAAAAGGGCCTTGGCTTAGGGCACCATCACCAAGCATTATGGAGATGCCTACAAGAAGTGTCTGACGTTGTGCCATCGGAGAGCATCTTGAAATAACGGTCAACAAAGGCCCGGGTTAAAACCGTGTACTTCATGTTCCCTTGAGTGAAAGGGTCCATGGGATTTAAACCAGAGGAATCCTCTCGTTAGGGCCAACCCGCTCAGACCAACTCCCAAGGCGGACGCCATTCGAACCAAAGCCCTCGTTACAGGAACACAGGCCCTGTACTGAAGGTGGCCCGACTCACTTGGCAGCTCTCAGTTTGTAGGCCTCCACCAGGCTCTGAATGTCGTTGACGTCGACCACAGTGGACCGGGACGACACCGCCTGGGGCTGCGGCCGGAAGTCGGACTCGTTCAGGTAGGACACAATGCCGCTCAGCTGGTGGCCCGCCGACGCCTGCCTGTAGCTCTTTATCAAGAATCTGGGGAGAGTGTTGGGAATGGGCACATGTGTTAGCACGCACGCATCCAGGGAGTCTGTCAAACACACTACATACCTCATATCGGTCTTTCACTTGCATTCGACATTCAAACCAGAATTATTTTGGTGCCTTCAGCCTCGAAAACCTTCAGAAAGATGGACTTTGTCGATGAACGGCTACAGTCGATGTTCAGTGCACAATGTGACACGATTTGCCCCGACTAACAAGTACTGGCACGTAGTGTTTGCTTGAGTATGTCCTGACTGTTCTGGATTAACAGTATTTTTTTTTTAAAGAATGTTTCATTTCAGGGTCTTCTCGTTCCACGTATGTGTACGTGTGGGTGTGTATATGTGTGTGTATATGGTTGTGTATATGTGGGTGTGTGCGTTTGTGTCCGTACCTTGCAGTCTGCAGCATCATGACAGTGTTCTCACCCTCGTACGTGCAGGTGGGCACAAAGGTTACGTAGATGTCTGGCAGGGCGCTGCAGCTGGAGTAGCCATGCCCGCCACACGCCATACGACACACCTCGATGCCCGCGCTGGCCGTCCATGTGGTGAAGGCTTTCAGGCCAGCTGAAAGGGCATGTAGCTGGGCACAGGTCGATCGAGTTATGGTATGTGAGTGGAGGGTATATTTTCTAACACTGACATAGGTGGAACAGTAACTTAAACCGAACCCTCTAACCTTAAACCCTATAATACCTAGGTGTTCTTGAACTCCTTGTTAGAGCTCCTGGATTTCTTGGTCATTACTCATTATTATTCAGGTATAAGACCTGGTTCCCTGAGTGTTTGCCAAATATCATCACACAGAGTCAAACATGTCAAGAGATGTGTCCGTTATAGTGCTAAATTAAACCAATTTGCTCAAGCTTTTTCACATAATAATTCTTAAACGCACATGTAACAAGAACATGCCTAGCTGCTGGTTAACTACGTAAGCTTTAGATTAAAACATTGTGACATAAAATATGAAAAACAATCTGCTACAGCTTCTAAGTTGCCTGCAGGCATGTAACGAAAAGAATAACCACAAATATTGAGATCCATTTAAACATCCTAAACAAATATTGAGTACTGAAACATCCTAAACATCCCCATTGAGGTATATTGCCTAGTCCTGATCAATACATGCCTTCACGCAGCGGCCAATCGGATGAAAACATATCTAGTGGTTGCAAAATTGTTAAAATACAAATACCCTTGGGAAACTAAGCCACACCCCTTCTTCTTGCATTGTGCACGTATATAATGAGACAAGATGTTTACTGACAGCTCAGGTCTCTACAGGACCCGCCCCCTTGTACCTCGGGTAGTTCGCTGAAGTCTCCCTGGCTCATGTCTCCTGTGATGCGGTGGTAGACCTGGTTCATGTACTGGCCCACAAAGTTGAAGGCGTAGGCTGTGGCCAGCAGGGGGAAGAGTTTGTACTGCTGTGTTTGGTAGTCCAGGATCTGGGGCTCACCCTCTCTGTGGAGGGTAAGAAGTTCCCCACAAATTCACAGAAATAAATTATTCAGTGTTATTAATGGGTGCACGGTGTCTATTTTAATGTATTTATTAGGGCCAAAACAGAGATGTTTTGGAGATAAGGGGACTAGAAGCTTTTCAATGTGTTCGCATGTTCACAACCCTTCAATGATGTAAGTCCTCTGAATGAGTTTTAACACTGTACATGTTTCAAATGCGTTTTGTGTGTGTCATTGTCCGGTGTTGTTACGGACCCCGGGCGTATCTCAGACTGGCGCCGGACGGCGCTGTAGCGGATAGCAATGGTGCAGGCCTTGGAGAGGGCGAGGCCAGCCTCCCCCACGATCATGGAGCGGATGAACACCATGGTGCCGTAAGTCAGCTTGTCTCTGGGGGGCTTCGTGTACGTGCCGTCTGCCTCCACCTGGTGGACAGAACACACACAAACACACACACATGTCAAAAGAGGACAAGCCCTGCAATTAAACATTCTTTCCTCAAACACAGTCATGGCAAACACACAAGCAAACATTGTATCTCTATATATATCACTGTACAAACACTACATCCCAGTACTGGCAAGTCAGGACAAATCTTGTCATGCAGTAAACTGGCCGAGGTTTACGATGACCAGGTGAAATACAATGTAAACCGACAGGTCGTGTCGAAATAATATTTGCATTCGTCTACAAACTGAACCTCTGTCACAGGGAGCTGACAGAACTGCCTGGCAGCTCACCTTGGCATATTTCATCAGCATATTGTTACGTGGAATTCTGACATTCTCCAGTTTCAGGTAACCGTTGTCGACCTCATCGAAGCCAAACTTCGGTCCTATGTCCCCTACCACCACGCCTTAAATGACCGGGAACAAGAAGAAAAGAATGAGGGACACACACAGACCGACCCACACAGACCGACCCACGCGCAGAGGCCCACGCGCAGAGGCCCACGCGCAGAGGCCCACGCGCAGAGGCCCACGCGCAGAGGCAACAAGACTGACAGCATGGTTCGGCAGAGGGGTTCGGTAGAGGGGCTCGGTAGAGGGGCTCGGTAGAGGGGCTCGGTAGAGGGGTTCAGTACCTGGCAGAGGCATGTGGGTATTCATACTGCGCAGGGGCACGATGAAGGCATGCAGGCCGTGACATTTCCCCAGGGTGTAGAGCTGAGCTAGAACTATGGCGTGGTTAGACGTCTTCCCCACTGGGGAGGGACGGGGGGGTGGAAGTGAGAGAGACAGAGAGAGAACAAAGTCCATTAGGCTTCTTGTGAATTCACTTGCTGTTGAAATAATTCTACTCATCAAGTCTCTAGTCCACAGTACAATGATTCAGCAATGTTCACAGATGTCTTTTCTACACAAGCAAAGTCCACCTACAGTAGACACAGACAGGGATTGGTTTGGTTGTACATGTCTGGACCTTGCCCTGACGTTACAGAGTGCGTGCATGCGTGCGTGCGTGTACTCACATCCCCCAGGCCACCACTTGATGGATGTCACCGTTGGGCAGTTCAGGACAAACTCCTGTGTGGCCGTGTCATACGTTGCTGTGGTTTCCAGACCCCTGAGGTGGGTCCCTAGACCACGCAAGACAAGGCCCCAAAATGCCCAAAGAGGACAGAAAACCAGAGAGACAGATAGAGACACACACAGTCATCAATCAGTTACTGTAGAACATTCATGATTTATATACACAGCAAAACTGACAAAAAAACGGAATAAATAGCTGAAGTGGGCAAAAGCAGTGAATACCATTGTAGGTGTTTGACAGATCAAAACAGATTCTTATCGCTCGAATTCCTTCAGCTCGACACTGTGCAGTCGCATGTAAAAAGGGACTTGTCCTCTATGGGGACTTCCTAACTAGGTAACCGAACAGTGGAAAAAGAGGGAGTGAAGGGAACCCCTTTTCAAAAGGAGGTCACCGGGAGGGCTATTCGAGCGGGCACGCACGTTCACCCTCCGTGGCCGGTAGCCAAGGCTATGTGAGAACGAGAGCTAAAGCACGTTCCAAAGGGAACACTTGCAAAGCTGTTCAGGCCTACAAGGCAGTATGCATTTTACATTGCCGGCAGTAAGTGGTTTTAGTAAGGCCAAGTGTTATTTTTCAATTAAGCAATAATGGGATGACGTTTTTCCAAATTTTCCCTTTGGAGCATGAACATTTTCTAGTGGATGAACTCTATTGTAAAACAGCTGTTATTATACATAAATGTCTGGCCAGATGTTGGTACTGAATTGGAATGCAAAAACATGCCTGGATTTAAAGACACATGTCCGTTCAGAAAGCAGCAAATTTATGAATGCAAATGGTGTCAACAACGCTAACTGAGAACGAACCACTGGGCATTGTTTAACTAAACGCCGCGGCCCACAAACGGAAGTGTTACTTTAAACGTGGAAAGCCATGCATGTCTCTCCCACTCCGGAGAGCTCGGATTGGCCCAAGGCTTCGTGGGGAGGGGGTGGGTCACGCGTGGTTGGTTAAAGCTTCATTTTACCGTGGCCCATCTCAGTCTGCGCGTAGGTGCCGATGATCTCCAGGTTCCAGGCGGGTATGAAGAAGGTGTCCACCTGCTCAGGACTGGCCTGATTCAGCAGGGTGGGCAGGAACATTCCCAGGTGGAGATCCAGTGGCTCAGACCGCCCGCGGTGCACACAGCTGGGGCAGCGCCAATGACAGGGAGGAGGTAGGATGGGGGCCGATTTGTAGAGGCGGGGGGGAGGTAAGGTGTAGACAAGAGTGGGGAACGTTTGTAAACATGGAGGAGAAGATGTGTGGAAATGTGAAGGTTGGACATGGGAAGAAGGTTGGAAAAGACAACAAGTGTTAGTCAACAGTGTTTCGGGGATAGAGGGATTGGTCGAGATGCAGATTGAGAGTAAAGTTTTTTTAGGCAGGGAGAACGAAAAAAGATTGTCAGCAATTCATGAAAACTGATTTCAGAGTACTTATGTTCATCTTCTGCATTCGGACTTAGCATAAATTAAGAAAAGATTTTATTAAAATAATTGACAAAACGTGAGCTCTTAAGATATGATTATTGCAGCCAGCAGCAACCTTGAAAAATGTGTGTGGATAAATGTTCATTTTAAAACCAGTCATTTCAAATGAAAAAACGTTTCAATTTTAACGGAGGAGGCAAAATCTGGGTCAGATGCACCTTACAGAAGAAAATCAGCTTGAACCTTCTCTATTTGACCTGCAAGGTCTCATTTTCACATTCTATTTTCAAACCTTTCAAATTACCCAGTAAGGCAACATCATATTTCACACTCACACCGGCAACTATAGGCAGAACAGTGCAGTTTGCCATTTTTAAGGAGTCTCCTTGGATCTGTTTCTCAACGCCGCTCCTGAACTCCCACCTGCCCTGCATGTTTTAAACCTCTCCCTGCCCTCACATATCTGATGTAGCTCATGATAACTTGATAATGAGCTGATCATCTGAATCAGGTGTGACAAAGCAGCGAGAGATGTAAAACATGCAGGGCAGGGTGTCTCTCAGGAGCAGGGTGGAGAAACATCGCTTTTAGATTATGGGGAAGGTTTAATCAGTTGTGCGAGCAGCAAGCCTTTTAGAAAGTTAGATACCGAGAAGCCATATCAAGAGAAAACGGGGGGCATTGCAGCTTTGCCAGGCCAAACTGACAAGCATTCTAAACAGTCAATGCTGGACATTACCCAGCTAACATTTACGTAACAACGGCATAGAAAATAAAGAGGCAAAATGCAAGACTGGCACGAATCAAGTTCTGTTAGTTTCTCTGCTTTTATATGAAACCTGGATTTTCCGGAATGTCAATCCACACTCCATTACTGTTTGGAGGACACATTGTTTCTTTCCAATGAGGTGAGAATTTGAAAAGCAAGACTTCATTCATCCGAGCCTTTCATTCACAAATAGGATCTTCTACCAGGCAGAGGGCCTATATCCATCCACCCACATAGATTAAGACTCAATAGGCCAGATTCAAATACATAATTTGCGTTTAAAAAAGAAATGACCAATTACACCGCTTCTGGGTTCATAGTTAATGTCAATAATTAAAAGGAGTCATGTAGATTTGGCAAAAGAGAGTGTGGAAAAATCAACAATTGCCAGTCGAAATACAGTCACAAGCTTGGAAATGCCTTAGTGGGTTCATTAGTGGGATGTTATTAACAGTAGACAGCGAGAGGAGATAAGTGAAGGGAGAGGAAAGGAATGAAACTAAAAAACCTACATGGTTAAGGATGGCGTTCTGATTTTTGGGAATTGTTTTTAAGCGCAATGTTAGCCATTCCTTTAACAAAAGATCTGCATATTGATAAAAATATTCACTGTTTACTAATCAATCCAAGGAAGTATTAGACTTAATAATTGTTTTGTGCTTATAAGCTCATTACGTACATAAATGTTTTTGCTAATAGTGTCAAAAATTAGCTAAATTTGGTAATGGCTGTTTAAAAGAAGTTTAATCGCTGTTTATTGTGGCCCATAGAATACATTCAGGTGAAGAACAAAAAACAAACAGTTAAGGGTAGCTTGCAATCATGGCATATCGAATCCCTGTTATTATGTATTTGATTCAGGTAATAACTTACTAAAGGAATTCAGCGACAATAGGTTAAGGGAACACTAGATCTGTCAAACACCTGCAAGAAATGCTCTTCACTGTACCCAGCGCAATGTAATTTAAAACAACAACTAAAATCACTTTGCCAGTTGATCATCGACAAAGGCCCATCCCTAAATAAACAACTGGATAATTATTTGTGCTTCCGTGGCCATTCTTTTATACTCTCGAGCACTGATACGGATATTCAAATGCCATTAGGTTTATCATTATTAACACTACGGATTTATAGTAGGCGACTGACCGTGCCCTAGTTCTGTCTGGGCGTAGGTGCCCACGGCTCGGGTGGACTCGGCCAAGGGGGCCCACTTCTTCAACTGCTCCTCGTTACATTGGGAGTACAGGGTAGGAATGAACATGGCAAAATGGAGCCCCATTGCCTCGTGCGTGTTGCCCTTATACAACCTGAGTGGGAAGGGCAGTGTGTTCGTTAGAAATAAGGTAGGAGAAAACTGACTGGAGCAGGCTGGGACAACATGCACCGGTTCAATAACTGTAAGAGAGTCTGCTACAGTACTTGAACATGATGGAAATGTAGCCACTGTTTATAAGGCTGACGGACAGGCTAGCGGCAAGACGAAGGAACAGGGCGACACAGCAGAGATGGCTTCATTAAGTTTGTCTTTATATGGGGGAGTTATTAACAAAACATGTCTAATGATGTGCACTCTAAGTGTTTCGTCTAAGTTGAATCCACTTTCAGGGTTACACTGACAATATGAACACTGTGGAAATACTACGCTTTTTAAGAAAACCATCAGGGAGACCCACCAAAAAGCATCATAACTCAGGCACTTTTTGAGGCCTCTGTTATACTTTCAATCTAGATGTGACTTTTGCTCTACTTAGAATGGTGGTTGTGTCCTGCCACAGTGCTCTGTCACTCATCCACCATCACACAGACAGGCCTTTAAAGCAATGTGTCCTGGGGTTTTAAACACACTGGATAAGCAATACTGTAACTCACATTCCAGTTCAAAAAAACAAATGTACATTTAACAGCATTTCAATTTCATTACGATACACCACACAGATGTTGGTCAGAAATCTCCAAACACACAATCCAATTTAGCCTCACTCATGGGGCAAATGGAAAGGCATGGGACGCTGAGAAGACTTTAGCACCAAACAGTAAGAAATCAAGCAAACCTTCAGAAACTTTTGAATCATGACCAGAGCTTAGTAAATGTCCTATATTTAATAACAAAATGTGTTGTATAAAATCCCAATGTTTGTTTTTCCACCCATATTTATTTTCTTGAAAGATCTTTAATAATAAGTCAGTAAACAATATATGAAGGGACTTCAGGTATTAATTATATATTTTAGTGCCTGATGAACTCAGCCCTCCAGAATAACAATGTTCTCTGGTGACACCAGTACCAATATGACTTTCAGTTGGAACCAGCACAGGATTTGGCATTAGATTTCAACACGGCCAATAATAATTAAGGATGGAAATAATTTTTCCAAATCTTCTAACTGATTTCTTTCATTTTAGGCATCAACACCCAGATGACCCAACGAGCCACGGCCGGTGAACAATAAACAGAAAACTCATGTCATGATTCTACATACAAGCCTCTAGTTCAGCATGGGGGGTTACTGCTGACAAGCTTTAGAGTTGTTTTGTTTAAATTAGGTACATTTAAGTATACAAAAAAAAGTGTTCCTTAATGCATTGAAAACTGCAATTGGTATGCTAGCTTAATAATGTTTGACAGCTGAGATGGGAATAAGTACGCTTGCAAATAACTGCAGTGAATTAAAAATAATAAAAACACCTTGTTGAATGCCAAACACCAACAGCTCTTGTCACAGCACCTCCCTCACTCAATGGAGGGGATTCACAATACTGTTTGATCAACTGATGGGTTTTCCAAGAATAAAAATCTAACTCTAAAGGTTATCCGAAAAAGGTCAAAAAATGAAACACTTTGGTGACAGTCTGGAGTCTTGACTCTGTTTTTGGGAGTTCTGAAGGAAACAGAGACACGTAGCGGAGAGTCATCAATAACAAATGGGGCGAGGAGCTTCCATAGCTACTGAAGGTTCTACTGGAGTCATTTCAGTGAATGCTGTGTGTTTCCTCAGTTTAGGACATTTGCCGTCTGTTCCCGCACTGCAAAACTCAAAACAAGCGACATCACTGCGGCCTGACACTCATTAGATACCACAATGAAATGCTGAGTAGAACAGGAGTGATGGGAGTAGGACACAAGAAAATATTAAGATTTCATTACATCTTTTCACAGTCACTTAAATTAAACTATGCAAAATCATATTAATCTATTTTTTCCTTCACCTTTCACCAGCATCATTCACCACACATAACGGGAAGCCAACCCTGGAAGACACTCATATTCCTACATATTTTATGGATTTTTGAGAAGTGAACCGGCCCAGCAGACAGCTGGCTGTCTGGGGTTCACCTTACCTCTTGTAACAGTAGATCTCCTCAGGGTCTGAGATGCCATACTTTCTGAGCTTCACAATCATCTGGGCACTCTTTCTCACAGCAGCATCATAGCGCTCGCTCCGGTTCAAGAAGTTGAGGTCTTCGCCCTGGAAGTCTGGATCGCTGATCACCAGCGACTCTGTGGGGAAGAGAGTAAACTGGTCTGTTGAGATATCATGGTGAAACACTGTCTGCAGATTGTGTAGTATTAGGTTACAAGCACTGCATCAGATTATATTCTTTTTACATCATTGGCTACATTCCAATGTTTTTATTATACCGACGCAAAATAATAATAAGATATTTTGCAAAATAACCATTTTATTTTTCCTTAGATCAAAAAACAAAAATACTGGAAAATACTGGAACTGACAAAAATAAAACAATTCTACTACAAGATCAAAATTCGCAACAACCAATGTAACAATTAATAATTCCTAAAGAAAATAAATACACGACGGGTTATCAGCCGGGATTTATTGTGAAACGCATAGCTTACATAATTATTTATACACTGGGTCAAATTTCAAGTTAGCTATACAACCAATTTCTAAGTAATGCCTTGAGACTGAGTATACTGCTGGTGGTCATTTTAGCCATGGGGTGCCTGGTATTCACTTGAGACCAGAGAATAAACTAGATTGAATAGAAAACCAGAAGTAATTCAGTTCCACCACAGGCTCGGATCGAGAACCACTGCCCTACTGTTTAACCTAGCATTCTACAATAGCTGCCGGGATATGCTAGTTTGCATTAGACACATCAGCGCCTTTTTCATAGAAGTACGCAAATCGAATGCTAAAATGAATTGGTACTCTTGTCGCAAAAAACAACAGATGACTGGTATCAGGGACAACGAGTTTAAGATAGGTAAAACATGTTTAGCCAACGTTCGATAACAGCTATTGTAAGGGCGGCAGGTCGCCACTCAGTGTTTAGTTGTTTAATGGTATTTATTACATCGCATGATAATTAATCTGATGTCATACAAACATACCACCATAATTAATTCCAACTTACGAATTTCTCTTCTTCTTTTGGTCTTCTCGATGCCACCATCCAAAACATATGTGAGTTTCTCTACGTTAAATGTAGCATTCTCACGCTCTTTACTTATGTCTGGATTCATGGCGAAATAAATATTTTTGTCCTGGCAGAGAACGACCTTGTTTGCGTTGTTACAGCAGAACAATTATGGTCGTGTACAGTAACGTCCTAACCACAGGAAGAATTAAAGGCCTTTGATCTGCACACAGGAACCAAGTTCACTGGAACAGCCAACGAGAGTTACGTTTAGTACGTTTGGGAACGTTCTTCTAGAAATATGCTATATAGAATACATCTACATATCCAACATTTGAATATGGTCTGCCCTATTCATGTCATTTCTATCTACAACGTTTGATAACGTTTCGCAACCAAAAAGGCCGTGACCAATTTTGACAACTTCCTGAAAACGAGATGGGGCGGGGAAAACATGTTGTCAGAGACATTACCAGAAGCGAGACTGCCGACTACAGAAATGAGAACACCGTTTTATTGCAAGGCAGGGTTGCCCATGTCTACTTTGCCCCGCTCCGCGCACGGCTTCCCCAGAGTTGTTTTTTCTGGTGGTGCGCGTGGAAAGGGACTCCGATAAGTGACTTTGGTCTTGCCAGGGACCGACCAGGGACCAGTTTTCGAATGGGATGTCTCCGTAATGTAAACTCTCTGATGATTTGTGAGGAAATCGCCGCAGTGAACAGAGACGCGGAACGATTTCTGCTCGGCGGAAGTTTTTACCGAACGACCAATGTTATCAAAACCATCCTGAATCGACTTTACGGCACGTGTTCCCGATTGGTTGAATATTTGTGAATTGAAGCTGGTATTACGTTTTCGATTCAATCGAACTGTGCAGAATGTATAAGCGTACTTAAACCGTCCCTAGCAAACACATTAGGACATGTAGTGTATTCGGCTCATTTTTTACTCTTTTAATAGTTTCTTGAAAAGATGCTTCCAGCACCTGCAGTCTTTCATTTTCCTTGGGAAATCCAATCAGGTGCAGCCAAAGAGGGAGACTCAGTGAGAACATTTGGAAGGTGGGTGTTTTAAATTATGATGCCCGGCTAAATGTCTTGAACGCCTAAAATGACTGTTTTCCTACAGTTAGGTGCATAGGAATGAGTTTGAAATGTGGGGGGCATTTTATATTTTTCACAAAGTGCCTTAATTATTGGGGGGGGGGGGATTTACCTGCACTTGGGGGGGGCAATGACACCTCTGCTTCTACGCCCTTGGTTACAGCGCCCATGTTATATCTGCTTTTTTTCCAGATTGGTTGCCTACCAACCGGAAGAATCAAAGGCAACCCTATCTGCCCAGCATGCAGCGACCCAGCACCAAGTGGTTGTTCAGACAACATTTGTTGAGCCCTTTGATCCCATCATCGGAGCCCAGTACATAGTTCTGGGAGAGATTGAGAATGTAGAAGGTAAGCTGCGGATATGTTATGCCTTGCAACACCCAACACCTGCTATTCCCCTAACTTACTGTTTTATTAGCCAGTGTTGTGGCGGTCCGTGCCCGTGTGCTGAACTGTGTGGATGGAGTGAACCTAGCCCTACTTCAGAGAGCCATCAATGTACAGAGGACCTACTTTAGAGAGAGGGCAGTTAGCGAGGATGACGTTGCTGCTCACCCACTTGCTCCTACCTGACCTGAACCCAAATAAAAAATGTAACGTCACAACCCTGTGCCCTGCTACAGTAAGTTGTTCTTTATAGGATGGCTTATGATTGACTGTAAAATGTCATGAACTGAGTTGATTTAAATGTCCCTTGGCATTGTGTTAAATGTGTGGGTGTTGTAACACTGATTGAAACTGGATTGTAATAGCAAGTGGAAATGGGCTATGAAAACCTACATATTCATACACAAAGAAACCTGCTTATTCTCATGCACTCTAGTAATGCCTATTTTTCAAATGTTACCAGTTTAAGAAGGCCCTCAGTGCTCTGAATGATGGGTCCAGTGGATGAAGTGAGTCATGAATATTTCATATGTGAATTGTTAAGGAGATGTCAATTTATGCTGTGGTTGAATGGAAGCAGTAGTTTAAAAATTGTATTTGTTAAAATAAAAAATGATTGCATAATATTCAGATGTACCTGTGAATTAATTGCTTCCAGTGTATTCTGCCTTTGTTTATTTTGTTAAGTTTTGTGGTGATTAAATATGCTTCTTTTACAAAGTCATCTTTAATATATAGTTATTTTTAATACAGTGTCAAACAACATTGAGTTGAAAATGTCATGGAAGGAAGACAAATATGAAATTGACAAATCAAAGTTAGCAAACACCATATCCCATAATCCCTACAAACCAAGATTATCAAGTAGAGACAAAAAAGTTTGTATCTGTATTTCTGCCAACTTCAAATACATTTAGTAAACAAAAGCACATCAGCGAAAAACAATCATGACCTTTGTGAATTATTCAGGATTTAAAAACTTTCCTTAAGTAATTAAATTACACATTCAGTTATTATTGTTATGTTTATACAATGTAACATTTTCCTTAAAACAAATCACCCCCAATGATAAAATTACCCTCTGAACACACTGAACAGATCTAATATCTTGAAGTGTATGAATGAGTATTGTATCTAGTGTAGCTGCTGCTGGACACTGCGGAGGAAGCAGGCAGCATCAGGAGGCCAGAGGCAGGGTCTGTCTTGCAGAGGGCCAGCGCTTGCTTGTAGTTGATTTTTTCCTTTGTATTAGGGTCGACAATATCCTTTGTGTAGATGTACTCAGACTGAAGTTCTCTCATCATGGTACTGTCAATCATCTTGGCCGACATGGCCTCTTGTAGTCCCACACGTCCCGCGTTGTTGGGGTTCACCAGACCTCCCGTCAAGTACTGCGCCTCCATGTACCGTAAGGCTGTTTCTTTGGGCATCCACCCTTTCAGGACAGCCTCTCCCACAGACAGGCGTTCTTTGGTCATGGGGTCCTCTACCCCAGTGTAGGCCTTTTGGGCATTAAGTAATCTCTGTAGCTGGCTGGACTCGATGAGGCCCTTCTCAGCTGCCTTGTGGACTGAGTATCTCTCTTTGTTGCTGATGTCAACAATACCCCCCGTGGCAGCCTGTGCTTCCAGCAGCTTCTGGGCCGTGCCGTTGTCAATCAGCTTGATGGAAGCGGCATCGCGAACGGAGTAGCACGTGTCTGTGTCCGTGTCAATTACCCCGGAGATGGGAAATATCTCCTGAGGGACAGTTGAAGGTGATCTGCTGGTTGGGGATGACTTCACTGACGACGACACGGTCGGTGTGATTGAGTTGAACTTCAGCTGCTTTTCCTTTTCACCCGCTACCAGGAGGGCAAACTCTGATATCAGCATTTTCCCATCCTTGTATTTCTGCAGATCCTGCTGGTTGAGTCTGCCATCTCTTAGGGCATTTTTGATGGAGTACTGCTTACCGCTCTTACGATCCTGTAGCACAGAGGTCTCCCCATCCGGTCCCATGGAAGTAATCTCCTCCCAATCACATTCCAGCTCTTCCAGATGCATGTACTGGGCCCGGTCGATTAGCCCCTGCATGTAGGCTTCATAGGGCGATAGTTCCTTGCCGGTGTCAGGGTCCAAAATTGTGATTTTAGTGGAAACGTTAGTCTCCTTTGTCTGGGTCTCTGCTCGGTCTTCCTTCTCCTTCTCCCTCTGGAGATCCCTGATTTTGCTGTCTTTCTGATGGATCACATCTTTTTCATCCAGTATCTCCCTTTCAAGACGCTGCACATCAGTCTCCATCTTGATGCTCTTTTGCCTGTTCATCTGGCTTCTCTCACTCAATAGCTTTGTCTGCTGCTGGAAAGATAAACTGATGTCTTTCCTCTCAGACTCCAATTTCTTGAGCTCCCGGGTAAGGTTGTCTTTCTCCCTTTGTAAGGCATCTCTGGCCAGAATCAGACTGGTTTCTTCCCGAGAAGCGTTGATTTGACTATTCTTCAGTTGGTTGAGTTTGTCAGAGAGTTGTTTGATTTTTTGATCCAGGTCATTCCTGGCATGTTTCTCATCATTTACCTGACTCCTCAGGCGATCTCGCTCTGCCTCTACAGCCTGATCCTTCTGTACCCGAATCACCTCTTTGTACACAGTCTTCTCAACAGCCTTCTCTCGCTGAAGGATTTCAATTCTGACAGTAATGTTCCTGATGTTTCTCTGAAGATTCAGGATTTCATTGGTTTCTTTGTCCATGTCCGACCGAAGACCGTTGGTCATGGTTTCCAGTTTGGGGTCCCTCTCAACTTTCATGACCTCCTCAATAATGATGCTCTCCTCAACGGGCGGTGGGGCATTCTCCAACTCTTTAATGCGCAATTTGATCTGTTTCAGTTCGAATTCCACTTGGATCTTCTTTTGATGTTCATCACTCTGCCTTAAGATGTTCTCCTTCTCCTCCACTAGGGTTCTGAGTTTCTGCATTTCTAACTCGATCTGCCGGCGGGACTTAACCTCCTCGTCCAAATTCCTGCCAAGCTTCTCATGCTCAACTATCTGCTTTGGATCCTTCTGTAGACGCACCACCTCCTGTACCACCACTTTTTCCTCTGGCTTTTGTCTATCCAGCAGGATGTATTTGTTTTGCAGGTCAAACACCATCTCCTCTGTGGTACGGCGACGCTGTTGTTCTTCACGTAGCTCCTTTCTTAACCGATCAGCATCCTTCTCCAAGAGTGGGTCATCCTCATACTTGACAACATTTTTGGGCACGAGCTTCGTCTCCACCTTGGATTTTTCAGCCTTCCACTTTTCCTTCTCTCTGCGGAGGAGGTTCAGGTTGTCTTCTATTTCATTGTAGGTATGGTGTAGCTGGTTCACTTGATCGTTGAGCCTCTGTATCTCTCTTTCATTCTCAGGGCTCCTCTCCTCTTTCACCACCTCTTGGATGACTTCTTTCATCTCCAACTTGGGTTTCTGTTTACGTAGGGCCACCAGATCAGCCATGACCAGAGTGATCTGCGTCTCTAGGTCAGAACGCTGCCTGTTTGCGTCTTGCACATCCTTCTTTAGACGCATTATCTCCACCTCTGTTTGTGGATCTATGCGGTAGATCTCGTTAACAATTTCTTTTACCTCAATCTTGGGCTTCCAAAGCCCTACCTCAGTGTAGCGACTTCTGAGCTTAGAGACCTCCTTGCCCAAATTGTCAGTTGCCACTTTTTCTTCCTCAAGGTCAGAGCGAATCCTCTTGGATTCATTGACAAGATCTGGATCCTGTTCAGTTCTTTTCACCTCCTTTGTGATCACCTTGGGCTGAATGCTGGGAATGATCCTCTCTAATGCATTGATCTGGCTCCTCGTCTGAAAGATCTCATCATTCAGAGCTTTGCTCTTGCTGCCCTCATTGACAATTTCAGTCTGAAATGTTTGAACAGCTTTGAGCATCTCTGGATCCTTCTCCACTCTAATCACTTCCTTTTTTACAACCTTCTCCCTGATGTTGGGTCTTGTCGCATTCAAGATGGTGACCTCAGTCTTCTGTTGAATGACTTCTCCTTCTTTGACACGAACCTCCTTCTTCATTCTGTCAATCTCATCTCTTAACTTAGTGGCTTGAATATCCAGCTGGGGATCTCTCTCGAACTCAGTCACTTCTTTTGTCACTAGTTTGGGCTTAACATTCTTGAGCTCATCCCCTATAGTGGCAATATTAATTTTCACAGTCTCAATCTCCCCCTGGGTACGGCTGCGATTCATGGCCTCTTTGTGGATTTGGTCCTCCAGATCTTTCAGATTGGATTCTAATTTGGGGTCGCGATAGTACTCGAGCACCTCCTTCTCCTGCACTCGATGCATTCCTCTGCGGCTTTTCAGAGACTGCATCCTGGCTCTGAAAATTTCCACTTCATTCTCAGCACGGTTGCGTTTCTCAGTCTCCACATTCAACTCTTGCTGCAGACTGGCTATGTCGATGGATGGCTGCAGCACTGGCTGTATGGATTGTTTTTGCTGTTTTTGCTAAAGAAAAAATAATAGACATATGTATAAACAAAGTTGACCAAAAGGGTAGGTCAAAAAGCATCTAACTGTTGTGTCTGCACACAAGAATGTATGCAGAACTCAATGAATTGACCGCATGAAAGTTACATGCAGCTACAATTTTCAATTCACCTGAGAAATTAGGTTTTTAGCAAAGTCCATCTGTTTGAGCAGCTGGTTATTCTCTGCTGATGTTTCAGCATAGCAGTTCACCAAAGCCTTTTCCTGGAACACAGAGAGCACAGAGGGCTCAAGAAACCATGACGCACCCTACAACTGTCTGCATGAGAAAGCCTGAATGCACTTTGAATCTATTGTCTTGCATTATTCAGGTCTTACCTGTTTCTGCACAGCATCAGCAAGGACAGGGGTGGAACTGTTTTTGCCTTCTTTGGCTCCCAGATTGAGGGTGCTGTTATATTTGTTAGTGTGGACCTTATAATCCTACGCAAGCAGATTAAATTATGATTGTATTATTCAGTAGCCACACTAATCAGTTAGACAAATATACATTTCCATCATGATACAAAACGACTGTTACATTCTCAGTCTTACATTGAGGACAATCTGCAGGTCTTGAGACAGATCAACTACCCTGTCTAAGTCATCTCCTTTTCTCTTGATGTCTTCCACCACCCTCTGCAATAAAGGTCAAAGTTAGCAGTGAATAAGTGCAAAATGAAATCGGCCCCTAACAGCGGTTTTATTTATTATTAACAAACTTCACTATACACCATCCTTGACACCCACAAACTAACCTGCTGGGAGATCTGCTTGGAGTTGATCTGTGACAGGTCATCACTGGGGCTGATTTTGTTATTAGGCAGACTTTCCAGGAAGGATTTCAAAGATTTGCTTGTGTTCTGGAATTCCTGGTGCTTACTTCCAGCCTCCAGCAAGAGGCTCTCTCTGACAAGATGGAAGGGTACAAAGAAAAACACTTATGAAAATAGAAGTGGGCCGACATAGTCTTAAGTTATTTCCTGATCTCATTTGTTCTCGCTCGGGCTACTTGGCAATCAGTTAAGCTAACGGAGGTTGGAGTAACCTGACTTCCTCCTTGTAAGTGTGTGGGGAAAAAAGTTAATTGACTTGGTGTGATTGCTTATAATAAAAACTCTCAGATTTGTTGGAAGTTGCAACGAGACAAGGCAGCACACACAATTCGAAATGAAAATGTTGAAAAGGTAGAAAAGGTGTTCATAATGGATGCTAAAATAAATAAAATAAGACACATCAAGGTGGCTTAGTGATTAGAGCAGGCATGGGCAACTGGTGCCCCCCCCCCTCTTTTTGTGGCCCTCAGATGTATTTGGAAAACAGTAAAACATTTTTTTTTATATCCTGTTTAACCTTAAGTTAGTATTGCAACCAACAAAATCCATTCTGGAAACAAAACATGAGATAAACCTGAAATCATTGTTTGCATGTTTACACATATACCAGTAATTTCAGGGTCTATGAAAGCTGTTGTGATGTCTTTCTAAGTGTAGCTGAGAGTGTGCTGATATTTGAGCCATTAAACACTTGATACCTATTACAGAAATATTAAAGAAGTGAAAACAGAAGAGTTCAAAGAGTTCACGCGTTTAATTACACGGCAGCGAACATGCAGAATCCCGGGAGAGATGAGCAGAGCAGGGAAACGGCATGTTGTACAATATTAAAAAAATGCCCAGATACACGTGAACTAGCATCAGACCTAGGTTACTTTTAATGTATTTGTTAATAAGTTAATCTGCTGCCCCCTGATGACTGCGGTCCCCTGATGACCAGTACATCATATCTGTGGCCCCCACCCCGATCCAGGTTGCCCACCCCTGGGTTAGAGCATCTGTCTAGTGTACGAAATGTGAGGTTCTACCCCCCACTGCCAAGGTGAAAGCTATGTTGTTCTGTCTCAAAGCCAAACAGTTAACCCTAATGGCTCCTCCTCCCCTGTATCATTCCCCAAGGTCATTGCCAGAAATAAAAAAAAATTCTAAATCAACTTGCCTAGTTAAATAATGTTTAAATTGGACTGAAGGCTCACCTGTCCTTCAGCTGGTTGTTGACGTTAGCATATCGGTTCTGTAGTTCTTTGACCTGGGTCCGTTGGCGACCAATGTCTGGGCAGTACTCCTGGTATCCCTGCTGCAGGGAACTACACAGCTGCTCACTCGTCTCCAGGTCCTGAGCCAGCTTCTTCACCTCATCCTGAGAGACCTCGGCCTCCTTACGCAGACTCTGTAGGGAACAGATCAGACTTGTGATGAAAGAGTGCTGGTCCAGTGCTTGGAACTAGAAGAGATAATTGAACTAGTACGTTTTTGGTGTGGCGAAGTATGCAGTTTTGTCCCACCCACCCGAATATATTGGGTGCGGGTCTGAATAGCATTTGGCTCATCTGGGATGGGGGCATCCTCACTCAGCTTCTTCTCACAGCTGGAAACGATACCATCCACTTTCTTGATCTGCTTCTCCAGTTTCAGAGATGCCTTAGACCTTTAGAAGAAATCACATAAAAACCTCCAGCAAGACAGTTTGGCACAATTAACAGGCATCACATCCCCGAGACAGGTTTTGAGTGTTCGCAAAGGCTGTCATACTTCTCATTGCAAAGGTTGACCAGAGCTTTGAGGTCCTCTTTCTTGTCTTTGGCAGCCTGAAGTTTAGCGGCCAGGTCCTTGGAGTCATCCTTGTCCAGCTTCGGTGGATCCAGAGCTGCTAGAGCGTCAGCTGCTTTCTACAATAGACCGCCGTTATATCATTAGGACCACTATCACTACCAGCCAGTACCGATCGCATTCAGGTGACACCTGTCAGTTTCTCTCTTGCTCTGTGTCCGAGGGCTGGACTGGTGGCTTATGCCTCCTGTACCACAGAAATCCTGTGAATGCCGACCCCAGCGCTAACCTGGTTGCTCGTTTCCCCCCTGTATGGTTCTCACCTCCTGCTCCTTCAGCCTGTTGGCGAGGTCTGCAGCGGGGTCACTGCGGTCCAGCGGGGCCCTCATGCGGCTCAGGATGCCCTGCTTGGCTGTAACCAGTTCCCCGTCCAGCTTGTCCAGGTGAACGTCAGCAGCTTTAGGTTTGAGGTTGGGCGGGGGGGCTATGTGGGGGGGGGGACAAATCGATGATAATCTGAACTGTAGCAGTGCGTTATGATATGAACATTTAGGTTCTGCTAAAAAACTAAGTGCAGAATATAGGAAAAGCGATTGTCACTTCAGCCACAGTTAATTTGTTTTGAAGACTGTTGGTTGTGTTCTAACCAGGTCTCATTAATACATACGGTCTTGGAGTTTACTGACCAGGTCTCATTAATACATGCGGTCTTGGAGTTTAGTGACCAGGTCTCATTAATACATACGGTCTTGGAGTTTACTGACCAGGTCTCATTAATACATACGGTCTTGGAGTTTACTGACCAGGTCTCATTAATACATACGGTCTTGGAGTTTATTAACCATGTTTAATGAATACATATGGTCTCATTAATAAATATGGTCTTGGAGTTAACTTGAGATAAACTTAATGTGGTGTTTCCCAATCCAGGTCCTGGGGACCCCAAGGGGTGCACGTTTTAGTTTTTGCCCTAGCACTCACACACATGATTCAAATGTTGCCCTACAACTTATATACTTGAATGAACTAATCAGCTTAACATCAATTCTTTCATTTGAATCAGGTTGGTGAGTTAAGAGAAAACCGGAACATTTGGATACGAAGTTAAGAGAAGCCATTACTCATGGCATCAGCTGCATGTTAAAAGTTCATAACGCTAACAGGAGCTGTTCCAGAGGAATTTCGATGGGTTTGTTCTGGGGTTCACAGAGCTCATTCTTCTCACCTGCGTTTACGGGTCGCTCTTCGACACGACGGATGCTGTCCTTCGTTGTGGCTAAATAAACAGCCCTCCTTCTCTTGATGTCATCAAGCACATCACCATGTCTATGCACACACAGCGGACACACACACACACACACACACACACACACACACACACACACACACACACACACACACACATTACCATTGCAGCACAAATGAAAAACGACATTCTCCTAACTGCCCTAACATGATTTACCATATACAGTAGAAATAATACTATTCTATATCTGTTGTGATGAAATGTGGATTTAAATGGAGTAGGGTACGTGATATCTCTTATCAAGGAAATCCACCTTATTAAAGTATAAATAACTGAAATATAGCCATTCCTTTATAGGAAAATCTAGCTTTACCATATAGTACATTGCACAGACTCACTATGTTAAATGATAGGGGATGACATTTCTAAAATACCACCCCTTTATCCATCTCCCATGTACAGTATACACCATCTGTAAGGTCCCTCAGTCACTACATTTCAAAACCTGGAGGTAAAAATAAGAATACAAATATTCCCAAACATGCATTCTGCATGCAGCAAGAAATATCTTCCTGAATGGAAATCCTTATAATGAAAACGTATCCGACAACACATTACAAAGTGACTGGCTATTTATTTTCCAGCGTGTTGTGGGTCAGCAAAGACTAGGGGTTATTTCAGATTAACCTAAATGGGACGCAGCTAAACACAGGCAACATGGTTGACTACAGAGAAACCAGTGTCAGTCTCCTTTTCTGTCAGCAAGATAACCAACAAGGCAAGGTCAAACCGACACTGGGAGTTGCTTGCCAAGAACACAAGGAATTAGTGTGCAAGTTACAGTTTTGACTTTCAAATCCATTTCTATCCTACCTTGTAACACATTTTACACAAATGTGAAGAAATACTGTATTCACTGTACATATCAAATGTTTTCTGTTGCTTACAGGTCTACAATGGCAATGGACTCTGGATCAGGTGGTGGAATCTGGAAACAGACTCCTGGGAAGGTCTTAGGTGCCCCGCTGGTGGTCAGTACCTCCCAGTTCTCAACGTTTGAATTCGACTTGAGTGTAAACTTGTCGCCTCGAGATATCTCAGCCTAAAGAACACAAAGAAAACATGCATCCAAAAGGATCACAGGTAAATTCCCTCTAATCTTATAAATCGAACAGCCAATACTGAACCACCTGTTACAAACAGAAATACCATCTGCAGTATTTGTTTTCAGAATGTGACGAGTCACAGCTTGTACCACAGCATCCCTATGTGAATAGGGTACAAACTGTCGCCAAATTCTGCGATAACGGTTGCAGGGTTGGAAGTTGAGGTGGCTGCTATAAAGATTCTAATAAGGCTCAGATTCTTTTTTTTTAATATACCACAACCAGTGGTGGAGATAAATTAAAGCATAAATTAGCTTTTAGCATTTAGGTTAGCATTTGGCATTAATGTTAGCAGTGTAAAGTTCAAAGGTCACATAAGCTGGTCATACATTCCCAGTCTCCCAATCACAGAGGGACTCCACGGTGGTGGACTTGGTGGGGGTTTGCCGGCGCAGCTTGAGGGGGGCGATACTGGTGCTCCTCTTTCTCAGGTCCGCCAGGAGCTTCTCATTACGTTGCACTGTGCTCTCCTCTGCCTGAGAGGGATAGTATCAGAACAAGTGTAAACAGACCATATACACCAGGGGTGTCAAATCGTTTCATGGAGGGCAGAGTGTCTCCAGGTTTTTGGTTTATCCTAGAAATGGGTTCCCAATTCAGACCTTAACAACCAGGTGAGGGTAGAAACTAACCAATTGGTGACCTAATTTATCAATCAAGTACAAGGTGAGAGTGAAAACTGCAGACACTCAGCCCTCAATGGAAACGGTTTGACACCTCTGAAATTCACAGTTGCCCTGCATTACATTTTCTTTACATTATCAATTCAATAATGTCAAGATGTGATGACATGACCAGAAGTGTAATGTCAATATGAAATGTGAAGTTGCACATTTGAGATGAATGAGCGTGTCAGGAAGGGAGGGGGGGGGGTGAATTAACAATATTTAATGGGACGGATCAGATAGTATTTGAATGCTGTCATTACCTCCAGTTGCAGAGTCATGGCTGAACCGCTCTTCACTGATCCAGATTCTACTTTCTTCAGACTGGAGTTGAGTTCATCCAGAGACATAGAGAGTTCCTCTACATCTAGCTGGTACTGAACAGACAAACAGAAAAACACAGTACATTAGAATCATCCAGGTTCCTGGTCAAGCTGCAGCATCACTGTCTAATGTGGTCAGGGACATTTCTTATTCAAACCAAACCAACAACAGAGACCTTTTCAACTGCTTTAATAAAGACCAGATTATTGATCCATATTCGCAAAGTGTCTCTGATTGAAGCACTGCTGATCTAAGCCAGTTTTGCTTCATGAAAACCACACAGAATGCCAGCAGGTGGCGCAGTAGTCAAAGATGCTCTGTAGCAGAAAGCTAACCTGCACAGTTAGGTTCGAGCTTTGTCTGTGCTCCTAGCTGACAAGTTGCTGGAAGCCTTATGAACAGTTAAAATCTGCCTGCAGAGGGATCTGCATGGGAGGACCTGAAACCCTAAATATCACTGAAACCCTCCTTGTATCCGGATGAAGAGACTCCTTGTAAGAGACTCCTTGTAAGCCCGGATGTATCCGTATTCTGAATGAAATTTACCTTCTTGAAATCCTCAATGTTATCCAGATGAGTCTCTTTGCAGATGCACAGGTTGAGGAACTTCTGCCACTCTTTCCGCACGTCATCTCTCTGAGCCTAAAACAATTCCAGAGGCCAAATCATCATCAAGTGTTTATGTAAGTGAACAACACCTTAGAGTTTGTTGACCATTTAGCCATTTACTTGTTTTTTTTATCGTTGCTTTAAGAAAATGTACAACGGTAGCAAGAGGTGGCTACATCTACTACTGCTAAACAATGCCTACCTGTATGGTGGTGCTGGCAGGGTGCTTCAGTTCGATGAGTCGATCTCCGTCATCCTGGAGTCTGTTCACCTCACTTTCATGGGCCAGTAGGCTGTTGTTCTTGAATTTCTAATGGAGAATAGCATGGTCACTGCATTTGGTTCATTCTCTCATGGACAACATAGCTAAAAGGTTCAGTGTTCACTGAAGAAGGCGGTGTTCTCAAGCGGAGGAAAGTTCCTGATTAGGAGCTAAATAAACCATTTACCAGGTATTTTAGGTCTTAATTTGGAACTTCCCCCACCTGGAGAACACAGCCTAGTACTTTTACACCTCTAATAAGTAATGGAAATATACATCCATGCGAAAGACCTAGGAAAGGTGTTCAAGCAACATTTAAATTGTTCTATAAACTTTGGCTATTAAGAAACACCCCCTCACCTCATATTCTCTCCGTATGTCCTGGGGGTCCACCATGTTGTCGCTCCAGTCCTGTTTTAGGACTTTGCGTTCTTCGTCTTCCAGAAAGGCCAGCTCTTTTTGGCAGCACTGCATGTACTCACGTAGGCTGCTAAGGTAGTGACCTCGCCATTTTGAGTTGTCCTGTGGGAATTGTCAAAGGACAATATTACAGCGCGGACCTAACGCTCAAAAATTGCTGTAGTCTGAAAATACTTGAACCAAAAAGACACAATTACAGAAGCTTCTGGATTAAAAAAATGCAGGAACATGTTCATACATTTGTTTTTATTTTATTCATTTAGTAAATACTTATCCAAATATTCAGGATAACGCTTGCTGATGGAAAACAAAAAGTCTCCTTGCTTCCTGCCACCCCCATATTTCCCATTTCCTGAAAATGATGACTTACCAACAGGTTATTGTATTGTTTCTTGATGGTAGCATACTCCTCCTGAAACACAAAATACATTTTGTCATGTTCACTGGTTGCAAGAGGTAACACTTAATTTTTTTCATGAACATCCACAAACATTTGAATGAGCCATCACAAGAACGTTAATAGTTTACTTTGGTACTGGCCGAGCTTGTGCTGATCTGAGAGCTGTAGGCCTCAATCTCCTTGTGCAAAATGTTGTGAGTGGCAATCTGCTTCTTCAGATCATCCATGGAGGGCCCATACTCTTCTGTGTTCAACTCCCTCTGAAAATAGAAACCAAAAACCATTGGGGTTCAGGATTTGTGGTAATGCCCATTCTCATGGGGTGAATCTTAAAAAAGATGAACTGTAGCATAGTTATAGGTATTGTTCTTCTCAAGTCATTAAATATTACAGTGTAACTTATGGACTGAATGAAATTTCAAATAGGTTTTGTCAACAGCTCTCCAAGACCATAAAGCCCAGTGATAGTGTGAGGATTCTCTCAAGAACCAATCTTAAAATATTATTTTGGTTCACACATTTGCTTTACCTGTTTCTGATTTAGGAGAGTAGCCCAGTTGATTCTGGGTTTCAGCTCGACGTCATTGAGAGGCTCGTAGATTTCGCGATAGAAGGTGCAGTCCTTCAGCCAGCGGTCATGGAGGTGACTTACACTGAAATGACCAAACAGGAAATACATCTAGAATGTTTAGAATGAGCATAACAACAGAGGGAATCCACAAGACCAAAATGCAACTGGATATGACCCCAATGATCAAATGTCCTTATGGGAAAGATGGATTCCAATTTGCTATTTAAAACTGTACAAAAAAATGTTGTGGCAACTGAAGAAATCAAATCTTTCAAATTGCAACTTGATTTATGTTCAAGAGAGAAATGAAACGGTCACTAACTCGCTCTCGATCTCACTGCCTTGGGGGTGCTTCAACTTCTTGGCCTTGTCCACATCCAGGTAGAGGTCTTTCAAAAGGCCCTCAGCCTCAGACAGGTTTTCAGACACCGCTTTGTGGTGCTGCAGAGCAAGGCCCTTCTTCTCGTTCTCTGAATCCTTCACCACAATAGGATGGAGAAAGCACGTCCGTTGACCAGATTGAGTACATGTAACGGACACTCGTTTCGAAAAAGAGACTGATGCAAAAGGAAGAGCAGTGTACACGTGTTCTCACCAGAGCGAGTAGCTCTTCGGCCCGGAGGACATTTTTCTCCACCTGGTCGGCATTCTTCTGCATGCGCAAAACCACCGAGCCCAAGTTGATTGCTGTGGACCTGGTCAGAGGGCAAAAGTTGACAGTTAAAGGGTAGAAAGAGACTAAAAGCACAGCAGAACTTAACACAAAAAGGAGATAAAAAAGGAATGGAAATTAAAAACAGTTTTAAAAACGACTTGACCATTTGAGTAACCATACATGACAAATAAATGTCAAGTTGTTGAACCTTCAAACTTCTGGGCTGTGAGACCAGAATACTTTTGTAAGATCCCTGTATCTCCTTTGACAGGCCACTGAATTATCGCTAACAACTCTAGATGTTTACTACCTGACTTTCATTTCCCAAGTTCACACTTAACTGTGGCTCTGTAATTTTTTCACGCGGGTTTAGTCAATTCAGAACATTAATTTCCCTCAGTTTCGTTTATTGAAGTGCACAGCAAACAAAAAAGAACCAAAGACTGCGGTCACATGTTCCTCAGTCAGTGATCCATTTCCATATAGCACGAGTAGACATGAGTCATTCTAAGGCTGTCCTATATGTTATCCAATTCCCTACATAGGGGACCAGTTTTGACCGTGCCATTAGGATTTCACGCCTCAGGCATATTTTGGAGCCAGAACATTCCTGAGCGGTACAATTCTCAGAGGGGAGAATGATTCATAAACAATAAGTTTTGTTTCTAACATGTCCATCATAAATCTTGATATTAGACAATTCACAGGGGAATGTGGTAGAACTGACTCCCTTCATGTGCGTGATTATGAAGTTCGGTAGTTAGATATTCCAGAGAAATGTAAACACCTGTGTGACAAACATTTCAGCTCACTTAGCAGGTGGATCAGGTAAGGACGGGAATCAACTTGATACACATTGCTGGATATCACTAAAAGCCAAACACTGCCCGAAAAACAAACAACATAAAGAACCGGTCTAATACAGCAATTGTAGAAAAACTTGCTGAATCACAATAAATGCCAAGAAGTCAAACCATTTCAATGTGCTGCTTATGTGATTCAGTTTACAACAAACCACATACAATGTACTGAAGGCTTGAATATAATAATAGGGGAAATGCCCCCATTGTTGTTGAGTGGAACGACAGGGAGCACTCTTTGATGATCAGGCTTATCATGCTCTTAGCTAGACAAGAAAACCAGAGCATTATATTCATTCCATCCTTCAACCAATCAATTCATCTAAGAGCCAGCGTGCCAGGGCCCAAGGGTGAACAGGTAGAATGGTGTTGCGATGGCAGCCATGTTACAGCCCTATCTATCTTTTCCATGTCATCAGGCTTACTGGTTAGAGAGGTTCTAACAGCAATGTTCTGCTTTGTGACCCACAAACAGTGAGAATTACAAATCTTCCTTTCTTTGCAAACCTATGGGCACTTCCTATAGGCTGTGTTCAAGCTAGAGCATTAAACTGCAGTGAGATTTAGATTAGTATTTCTCTACAGGTTGTAATCTAGGCTTTTCAGATTGCTCACTGTCAGGTAAAAATAAGGTAACTGCTGTGTTACAGCTGTTCATCACCTATTTGCACCACTGCAGGTGATATTCAGCCTTGTTACAAATAGTTCCACAGAAAAAAATAATCTCAATATATAAATCATGCAGATATGGTTAAGACATTTTATTAATGTTCAACCAAACAACAGAATTGTAAATACGTGTGATCTAAGTGACTTTGAATATTGCATGACTGTAGATGCCAAATGTGGTGGTTCCAGTATCTCAGAAACAGGTAATCCCCTGGTATTTTCAAAAACTACAGTCTCTCGGTTACAAAGAAGGGTGCGATAAACAGAAACAGTAAGCGGCGGTTCTGTGGAGAAAAATTGATAATGGCCAGACTCGTCCAAGTTGACAGAACGGCCACAAACACTCAAAGAACTCTTTACAACGGTTGCATGCAAAAGGACGTCCCTGAACCCAACAATTTGGGGAACCTTGAAACTAGGTTGGTGTACCAAATAAACTGGCCGATGAGTGAACCCAAGGTATATACCAGGACTGCAGAAGTCCTCAATTGCCCCATTCAAACACCTACCCTTTTAACAGCCCCCCATCCCCAAATCCTTAAACGCTACATTAATCAACCAGTGGCAGTAGTAGACGGTTCACTTGAGCTCAATAGAAGGACAAGCAGTCGATCAACCAACACAGGTACACTTCATGTATTTCACCCAGTGTGGCACCACGGTGACTGGGTGAGTCAACACCTCCAGGCGGTACAGAAACCAGACGAGCAGCCCTGACTGACACCCCATCTCCCCTGACCTGATCAGCAGGGCTGCCCGACACACACCCCGAGGCGGGGTGAAACCAGCGGGCACTCCTCTTACTCTCGCCGTCTCACTAGACACCAACTCATCTCAAATCCCTCCCTATCTTGGACACAACCCTCCCCGAGGGAATTGATCCCTATTGGCCAAGTGACCTACACAAGACCTGATGTTAAACAACCAGGGGAAATTGACCACTGAATGGTTTTTGGAGACAATCCCGATATGGTACCAATACTGTATTCGCGCTTCAAGTCATTTCATCCATTTGAATTAAAGTCCTGTCCATTGCCACAGCATTGATACTAACCAACCTTGTTTAAAGACATCAACCCGAATTGTAAAGGCATCTGAACAACCCCCAATTCAACAAGCATCTATTGAGCTATATAGTGCTAGCCTTGTCATGTTTGACTTGACCTGAAACATTTCCTCTAGGTTTGCCAGTTCTGTCCTCACTCACACTTTACTACTCTCTAACTGATATCAAATAAACAATCCTATTGACAATCTACTAAGACATCCCTACCACCTAACCCAAAAACCCAAACATCAATGCCTTATCCTAATCCTTTAGATGAAATTGTCATTTTCATGGGGAGGGAAGATCACAGTCAAATATTAGTTGTACAATCCTTGTAAGGATTTTTGGTCCGCAGCAGTACAGTAGAATGTACACACATACACACTCCACACATACCATAGTGATGTTCACAAACCTAATGCCACATAACAGTAAAGTATAAAGTATTTGAACTAAAATCACATGTTAAAACGTCATTAACCGTCTTTCAATCTCCCACATACAGAAGTCAGAAAAGCAAGAACGTGGAGACAGCTAATTATTGAGTGAGAAAAAGGACAACACAGGACATGAAACATGCACATTAAGGATGAGCGACTGTAGGACGGCTAGATGACCGAGCTCGCGGGTTAGCGGTTCCAACACTCACTGGCTGACTTTCCCGGAGACCTTCAGCGAGTTATCCTTACTGTCCTTACTACTATCCTTCTTCTTGAACATCCTGGATCGTTAGATGCGTGGAAGTTCCACTCAATGCACAGTACTCGAGTCTCTGTTTATCCACCAACAGTCTCTTTTCGTTCCTCTAGTTCTGATCCGTAAAACACACGCACTCCCTGCGCGTTCGTGTGTGTCCGTTTTGGTGTCAGCGTTGTGATTAAGCTCAAAGGTGTATCTAGGCCCCTCCCTGTGAACAGGCGTGTCAACTCAACACCCCAAACATCTTTGGTTCCTCCGGACGAGGCCAACCGGTTCCAAAGCTTTCTCTCCCTTTCCAGTTCAGCTCGCACCATTCATTAGTTAAGCATCTCTGCGGTTTTACTAAAATTGGTGTCATAGTTTGGTCTGTAGAAATTCCATTCTTATATAGGAGCAGAGTAGAGAAAACGTATTTGGCAATTTTCGCTGACATAGATTAAGCTAAAAAAGGCAACTAACTCCCAGTAGACAACTCCATTGAGCTTGATTTTTTCATGTCTTCACTTGACTTAATCTCTTTCCAAGGAACCAGCCCATAGACTTGGTTGTGGGGTAAGATAGTGACTTGGATGTAAAGTCAATCTTTTGTGTGTCTATTTGTTTTAATTTGTCCACATAAAAGCATTTTATGGATTTTATTGCTGTAAAATTCCAGTAACTTTTCAAAATGAAAATCCAGGAATCCAGGTTAGAATAAATCAGGAATCAGAGGAAAACTGGATTTCTGAAACCACAATCTCTAGAAAATCTGGTTATTTTGGGTGATTGTGTAACACTCCCAAAACGAGTACAGTGAACACATTAAAATAATTAATAACCTATCCTCCTGATCTGTACTCCATGTAAAAATAATGGAAATATAGGTTCAGAATTGCATGTCAACATTTGAACCTGTCCTTGCAACCTAGAAAGACACTTTATCACTAAGAATGTCAACCTCGTTTTAATCTCTCCTTAATGCTCCACGTCTGACTTACCTCTTAGGTGTAAACCACTTCCAAACGGTTGATGACGCCCACACGTCCTTCATCAATTCTAAACTTGACCATGTTAAATGCATTTCTTTTGTGCTTTTTCTAGTTTATATGGTGCAACTACATGTCCAACTGATATCCACCCATCGAACCCATCTCCTCCCTAATATTCCTCACCTCCCTATGAACATCCCTTATCACAGGCTTCCCATCTCCCTTGACCCCACTGCCGTCAAAAACAGCTGCAAACTGGTAGCCCTTCATTATTTTATTTCCTGACCTCCTTGATTATCTTAGAACTATCTCCACCTCATGCTTCAAGACAGTTCCCTCAACCAAGACTGCGATCCTCAATGTCACAGAAACAAGCTCAAGCTGACTCTGTTTTCATCTTCTTTGCTCAAACCTCCTGGTCTTCCTAGTTTAATGATGGATTTTTGTTCCTTTTCATTGGCGAATGGGGATCCTAACCTTGTGACCCCACCAAATCAATGAAGTACATAATATAAGTCTAACACCTTTGCCTGGACTCCTAGATCTATCCACTGCATTCATCACTGTGAACCATTACATCCTCCCCAGCAGGCCACTCCTTCCAAGTAATGGAGAGAGGATGTCTGCCCTGTGGTGTTTTACTACTGGTGTCCCAAAGGGCTCTGTTCTAGATCCTCTTCTCTCTATATAAGTTGGAAAAGCACAACACAGGGCCTGCACTCTACCAGTGGCTGATGGGAATGGATAAACAGTTCACTGGCAGAAATGTGCTGCGACACGGGACAGCTGCCTAAGGAAGACCATAATTGTAAAGAGATACTCTGATAGTGTTTCAATGTGAACACAGCATAGTACACCTGAATGATTTAGCTGACATGCACAGCAGTACCACGCCCTGCTAGTCCATTGTTTGGACATGGTACTGATTCAAAAAGTTGGACCACAAGCAAAGAACAACCATCTGCAACAATCTGTGGGACAACAGCATTAATACAAGCCATATTGATCACCTCAAGAAGAAAATTGTGCAGGTATGTACACAGGAAGTTACCAGAATGTGTTCAGACACTAGATGGTTATCAAAGAGATGTGTCAAACTAAACAAAAATGCCCAAATGTAGACATCGCTGCCCAAGTGAATAACTAGAAGGAATTGACATATAGGCATTGTCCTGGAGAAAACACCAGAAGAAATATCAGTAAAAAAGAACATTTGCACATAATTTTTAGTAATAGGTGGAAACAATTCAGACTTCAAATTTTGGACAAACTGACCATTGCATTTTATTTCAAATGTTAAGTCAGAATATAAACACCACTGTCATGGGAAAATAGACACCAAGGGTAGATGAACTGTGCCACAGGTATTCAGTTTGTGTGTTGGAATGCACATACATTCATGACAACAGTCCTGCTGTTGGGCCCCGATAAGACATGAATGGATAGTCGGCTTATTAGCTTTGAGTGTTGCTAGAATGTATCACTTACACACCTGTCCGGGAGACACAAATACACACCCAACACAGGCATCCCACACACCCAGGAGACACAGCCGCCTAGAATCACAAAACTACATCAATAGGATTCAGTGGGTATGGACCAAAAGACACATGGCAGTATGTGGTTAGTGGCTACGCTACATTACAATGACATTATCAGTCATGTTTAACCAAGTTTTTTCTAAGTGACTAGAGAAAGCAGAAAGATTTGACTGCAGAAAGCATGAGAAAATCAAACCAAACAGTTATGATCAAATGTACAAATAGTGAAATATCAGTAAAAATATTACAAAGAAATGAGTCACGTTTGGTGCAGATGTGTCATTTCTTTAATTAGATGTGTGCGGAAAAAAAACAAATTACATTACACCTTTTCATTTTATCATTAATTCTGCCATTCTACCAATATTCCATTTAGTTTCCAACTTGTTTACAGAAATACATTTTTGTCCTTATGGGTGGCAATGAGAAGAATCATTCCAATAGGCATCTTTACCTAATCTAGTTAATGCATGAAAACTTTGGAAAACAGAAAATGTATTGTACTAATGTATTATAGTATAAGATCTATTGAACAAAAATTTAGAAGACAAATTAAAAAGTCCAACTCAAGGGTATATTGACAAAAGCTTCAGTGTAGAATATGGTTTGTTATTATAGGCAGACACAAATATGAGGTCCATTCAATTCAGCTGAAAACTTAAAATAACTGGCTTTGGTACTGGGATAGAAAGCTGAAAGAGACAAACGACAGGGCTGCTCAATCCCTTCAGTTTAAAAGCTGTTGTAATATGACAAGAATAGCATGTACTAGATACAGTAGTTCTAGACTGACTACTGTTCTTTTGGCCAAGCAGTAGGAAAAGCTGGCCCCTTTTGGGGGTGAGGTGAAAAACGGAGGTCACTATTGACCGTATATGGTCAGGACAAGGCCGTTCAGTCTTCCGCCACACAGAACTTAACATAAAACGTTTTAATAATTTCATTACAGAATAAAAACGTACATTTTACTGTCCTTTTCAGTGCAGCATATAAAGTCATTGACCACTGAACGTCATTGTATCTGTACGAGTACATCAATAAGATTAACCCTAATGTCTAGTCTTCAACTGCCATCCATGCAAAAATGTATTGGTACTGGAATGGCGTGCAAGACAAGGCAGGCAGATGGATAAGACTATTCTCTAAAATGAGAGTCTGTCCTAATCTAGATATTACACTCACTAGACAGTTCAGGCAATTAAGACAGGTGTGACATTGCGGTCGTACTGTCAAGATGATATCAGAAATAAGTTAGTTATGAGACATCACGGCTTGGTTGTGGAAATACTTTGTCCCTGCATTTACACTGTTTCTTTATTGATGGTGATTGACGAAACACTTGACGATATTCGGACACCTCCATCCTGGATTCGAGACTTGAAACATAAAGGCGCTTTTAAGTGTGGGACATTTAAAATAATGAAAGATAAAACAAGCTAAATGGGCTGGTTTCCCCTCAAAAGTGTGTTGGGAGAGGCCAGGGGATGAAAGAGGGTTTGGTGAGGTAATGACCACAAGGCTTGGAAACCTCTAGAACCTGAAGTGTCAGACTGGTAGTGTGGGAAATAGCACCCCATTCCCACACCAAGTGCACCAAATAGGGGGAAAAAGGTGCCATTTCCAGGCATCAGACATTTTCCACAGCTCAGATGGCAGTCTGCCGGTCAGCATCATGGAGGTCACTGGAGCACCTGGAGGCCTCTGTAGAGCCTGGTTGTGGATTTAGCTGCCGAAGCCGAAAATGCCCTTGATGTAGCCGGTCAGGCCTCCCTTGCCCTTCTGCTCCACCTTGTCATCAAGGGGCGGGAAGGCCACATGGTTTAGCGCCAGGTCAAAGAAGAGCGGCTTGCAGGGGATGGGCTGGAAGTCAGGGGGAAACTGGACCAGATTTGGCTGTTTGCCCACCAGCGCTGGGTCCAGGTGAAAGGTTTCCAGGCGCTCACAAAGAGGCTGGGTGGATAAAGGGGTGGGGATTAGTTATTCACTGTTAGTCATTTAGTAGACGCTGTTGTCCAGACAGTTTGTATATTAATCTTAAGTTGCTAGGATGGAGAACCAAACAACCCAGTAATAACAAGAATATTTTACAAGCCACACCGTCGCACTACTCGCTAGCCCCACCGTCACATTGCTCGCTACAAAGTAGTAGTAGTAACTACAGTTTGTTAATTTATGAAAGCAATCTCAACCAATATCTGAAAGTAGCCCAGAGAACATCAAGGAAAATCTGGAACCGGAAATACAGGAAGTCTTTTGTCAGACTTCAGCACCTGGCAGCTGGTTGCCAGAACGTTTCCAGCTGATTTCCCATTTTTTGTTCTTACCGTGTTGTCTCTTACGTACTGTTGAGTAGGAGCTTCGGGAGTATCCTCTGTGTCTAAAATACAAACACACCTCACTCAGCGACAATGCACAAGCAGCCTAAACAGCAGGCCAACTATTTTGATACACACACGTCAGCTCACAATAAAAAAAAAAAATCTAAATACAAAAAGGGACAACAAGATAAGTAACTCATTAACCCATATCAAAAAGAAGAGGCTTCACATTACTGGTCAGCAACCCACCTAGGATGGCGGCCGCCTGAAGGGAGTATTTCTCAGCGTTGACTTCTGTGATCAGTTCCTGCACGTCAGGCAGATCCTATAGGCAAGGTGAGATACAGCTGGTAAGGCATTTCACAAATCCCCGTCAACAGCAATCACTTCAACCCGACCTGCTTCTGATCCAATGAAGGGGTCCAAAATAAATGTCCAACACACCACAGAACACCTACTTTCTGGACTGGTATTTTACAAAAACAGCCTTTCTTCAAAACTCAAACTGAACGTAGTGCGGGGGCATGTCTTTACACATTGGCCGGAGTCAAGGGTTATAGATCAGGGGTCAGAGTGGAGATGCTACCTTAAGGCTGTTATTGAGGCTCTTGGCCTTGGACTGCACCTCCTTGGCATACTTCAACACCCGCTCATAAAGCACCAGAGCCTCGCTCCACTTCTTCACCAGCACGTACGACTGGGCTATGAAGAAACACCTAGGAGAGATGGTTCAACAAAAACCTCTTTTAAAGCCGCAACTCACTATACATTTCAAATGAAAAAAGGCGAAACCAAGTTAGTGAATATTGAATGAAAGTGACATTTGTAAGTAACTGTGGTCACAAAGATAATCATGGTCCTGGCAGACGGGGACTTGAAGCAGCTGAATGACAGGGCTGCTGCCAGCGACTGTCCATTATTTGCTCCATCTATCAATCCATCAAGGGCACTGAGGGGATGCAGGCCGTGTGTGTGTGTGTGTGTGTGTGTGTGTGTGTGCGTTCTGACCTGTAGGCCTTGTAGACCAGCATCTTGAGGGCCACCTCTTTCTGAAATGTGTGGTCCTCTTCCAGCCCCTGCAAGCTGGACAGCTCGGCCAGACTCTAGACACGAAGAGACGTCAATAAGTAGTACCGCTGTGACCAAGTAAGGGTGCCATCTGATAATATGTTCACCATGAGAAGATTGGGATCTAAGAAGGCTTTCTGAAAAGCCTGGATGCGACACTTAACATGATCGTATGCATATGATGGGAATCAGTAGCTGACAACGATGGTAAGACCATGTAACACTATATGGGAGAGACGCTTGGTATGTATCGGATCTCTCAGAATGGTGTGTCATGTTCCTGGGACCACCTTGAACTCATGTTTCAGTGCAAAATGCTGTCTCAGGACTCCAGTAGACACAACTTAGGCGTGTACCTGTAGGATGATGTCATAGAGGCGGATGAGGTCCTGGGGGCGTGGGCCCCTCTTGTTTTCGTCCGGCTGAGTCTCCTTGAGCTTGGCCTGGAGCATGTGGGCCATGCTCTCGTTCCTCTTCACCACAGTCCACAACTTGATGTAGGTCAGGTAGCTACGGAGATAGGAGACAAACGGAATGCTCTTCTGCACTAATGTTTAAATGTATTACTGAATATGCATGAGTGAAGTCAGAGCAGGTCAGACCTTGACCCTTCTCCTGAAACAAGGTTGAGGCGGCAGGTAGGAGATGGTTTGCAAGACACGTGAGGTGCACTGAGAAATGACAGACTAAATATGGCCCTGTTTACCTGTGTAGGAACTGCAGGTTGGACACCTTGCCACCGGCGTCATCAGATCTCTCTCGCTGCTTCTGAAGAGTTCAAAAGATAGGAGTCGTTCACCCACAGACAGAAGGTGCGTAACTAAGGCGGCCAGGTCAAAACCCCCAGCTATTCATGTTAACCCCAGTCAGGTCAATCCTAACAGTTCCAACGTGTCCAGCCATCACCCTAACAGTCGTTAGTGTAACAGACCTGTCCGTAAGTTCCAACGTGTGCAGCCATCACCCTAACAGTCGTTAGTGTAACAGTCATGTCCGTAAGTTCCAACGTGTGCAGCCATCACCCTAACAGTCGTTAGTGTAACAGACCTGTCCGTAAGTTCCAACGTGTGCAGCCATCACCCTAACAGTCGTTAGTGTAACAGTC
>JACXGJ010001101.1:24883-85627 GCA_016801105.1 Esox niger | reverse complement strand
CTACCAGGTTAGACAGAAGAGAGAATTTAGAGAAACAGTCAATGTGTTATAATCTACGTAACACCTTGCAGCGAAATCTGAATGAGGCTCTTTGGGATATTTGTCATAAAGATTTTTCTGATCCAATTCAAACATGGTCAGTGTTTGAATTAGGTTCACCCCAACTCAGCATTTTGACACTTGACTTTAGTAAACTTATTTACAACAGTTCACTCCACCGAAAAATGAATTACTACATGTGGGAAAATATATTAATAATATTAAATAATTGTCTTTAATTCTTTCATAGAATCAGGTTGGTGTATCAACTGTGATGTTAGCAATTTTGCCAGTGGCCTGGGCTTGGATTTGGAAGATTGGGATTTGAGAGGAAAATTTGACCCTTTCAACAATATGGCAATGATTCCCACAATATTGTAACTGGCAGTTATTGTCTTTGTGGCTTTCAAATACAACTGGTACAACTGGACATGAACTAAGTCCTAGTTTGTTGTGAAACTTGGCAATTAAACTCTTTCTGATTCTTAGGGCGACTCAATCTATCCTTTTGCTGCTGCCTGTAGTGTCTTCGCTGGATCGGCTCTCCTTCCATCCAGCGTTTTGTGTCTTCTTCCTATTAACAACAGTTCCAGTTCCATGAGTGCATGAACTGAGCATTACGCACCTGTGTTTTATTTGGGAATCAGGGGGGTATTTGAGATGTAGGCTGACGCCTGTGTGGTGTCGGTGATTATCCTTCTACTCTACTGTCAATAAACCTCAGGGAGTTTAGTCATATAAAATCATTAATTTAAACACATCCTAGTGTGTTCCTGCTATCCAAGATGTTTTTTAGGTGACTAGGTGTTAACTTACTGGAGTTTGTGCATGTTCGACTAAAAGGGGCGTGCTTGGCAACGCAAGCTGAGTTTTGGCACAATATGGCTCATGCACTGTCTTGTTTCCTGGAAGTATGCACATTTATATAGAAAGGTTAAGAGCAGTTTAAAGAAAGGTTAACGCCTAAATCTAATACTGTGGCAGCCAACAATGCCAGGGAGGCTTGTTGGAAGCGTGCTGATCACAGTAAATTTGTGAGAGCAGTGTTCTTGTCCTATGTTCTCTAATTTGACTCTTTTATTTGTAGTATGATTGAGATGTAAGTACAATAGTCTATCTAAACATACGAAAACAATTACGATAACTCAGTTATTGCCTACACATTGGCAACATATCTGAAATTGACCCATTAATCACAATAATTTAAGATTTACTCCATTGAACACCTATGTTGCCGGGCTACCTGTATGAAGTTAATGATCAAATACCTGAACGTCAATGCTGTTATATGCTTGCGATTGCATTAAAAGCATACTTGATCCTAAGAATGCTTAAATGTCCAGAGAACACAACAAATGCATCAAGCAGGTTAATGAGAGCTACCACATTGCGAAATGCACGGCACAGCCTACAGAATTCTTGTTCAGCATCACCGATGGAATACAGGAAATGTGCACTGCCAAAATATCGCTAAGCGCGACACACTGCACAACATGAGTGCATTTCTCCGGCGAGTGGCATTGGAGACATCTGGCCCTAGAAACCGTCAAAGATTCCGAATTCCATCAAATGAAAATAAATATAATTATTAGAAAACACCATCGGGGTAAATTAAAGGAGTTACACTGTCTTTAAACACCCTCGCCCTGCAGAGTAAGCAGCTCACAATCCGTGCGGCAATGTTGATTGGGTCTTTTAAATGTGCTGGCCTTTTTGGACAGAAGGGCGGTGTTACGTCGGGTAACATCGAGTTAAGAATGTAGATTACCTGCTCCGTGCAATTTAGAGATGCAGCGTTAACAGCCGTGGCAGCATAACCCGGGTAAAACGTTTTCATCTTTCGAAGTACAGGTTAATCGGGAAGTTACACCCGAAATCACCAAGTTACTCCCGCAGTTACCTCGATAAGCCAATTACCTCGCTTCGTAATAAACCCCTCAGGAGTCAATTCCAGAAATTTTACCTGCTTAATTGATTAAGATATAACGAAGGAATACCCCATATCTGTCCATGAAACATATCTTGAGTCAACTCTACAATTACTTATGGTTCCTTGAAAAAGATGGGTCTACATACTAAATAACTGAAATTCATTGATCATTGTTTCACTGTAACTTGAATATATTTTGGTAAACAAACAAAATAAAACTTGTCACTGTCCAATTTTTTCCGGACCTAACTGTATTACAGAACTGGATTAGAGAGTATTATTTAAGTTGTTTCAAATGGGAAGATCAAAATATCCTCAGAGAGAAGTCAAAATTAACATGTATGACTGTTCTCTACATGTTAGTGGTGTCAGAGCTGAGGATGCTGGGTTTGTAAATAGTGCTTGAAGATGAGGTTTTGTGTTTAATGTTTTCAGAAAATGGAGCAAGGTTACAGAAATTGTGTTTTAGCAATTGAGAAAAACTGTGGGGGAGTATGCCCAGCCCCCCCAAAATGAGGCTTAGTCACTAGTGATGTGAAATTCGACTCCTTTTACTGACTCTGATCTTTTCGAGACCTTCTTTTGAGTCATTTCGTTCATTTGGGTCAGTAATGCCTACAACACCTATCGGTGTTTGTCATTACAATCAAAAATCAACTACCACATCCATTCTTTAATACATACCATGTGTCCAAATATCTGTTACAACTTATGCTATTATCTTGGTCTATTTTTCTTTGCGAATGTAAAACTATAACAGCGTATGCCGCGGTTGGGCAGAACTCCCTGCCAGTCGTTCATATGAACGAAACAACCGTTCAATTCAATGATAAAACTGGCCGAGTCAGTCATTCACAAGTCTTTTTACTCAGACAAAGGCAGTGGCTCCGTGCTTGATTTCATATTTTTTTATGGAATCAGTAATTATAGTCTGCGTTCAATTATCAGTTATGAACATGAGCTGGAGGACCGGGTATGAAGCAAGTGATAATGCTGTAGTAACCCGCTGTCAAACGTTCGAATGAACGATACAATTGAATGAATCATTAGAAAAACAACTCGTGAGTCCTGAGTCAAAAATGGTTCATTCGCAAATTGCACATCACTAATAGTTTTGTGTGATGCCACTGCTCTTCCAGAGCTGTCTTCCTGGCTTTAAAAAGTGTAATCTAGTTCACTGGTCACACTGCCTAGAATACTACCTAATACCAATTTAAATGTTTTGCTATTGAACAGGTTCCTTGCCGCAGGGGACTCGCACAAAACAATCTCATTCAGTTACCGTGGGCCCCAGCACAGTGTCAAAGATTGTCTCGTCTGTGACTAAAGCCATCTTGACAGGTCTACGGAGGAGAACATGCTTCCTCCAATAGGTGACAGGAAGGTGATTGCTGCAGAGCTCAGGGATAGGTGGGACTTCCTAAACTGTTGTCATCCAGGCACCACCCTGCACTGGCTCCATGTACCGGAATTACAAGAGGCCCTTCTCCATTGTTCTCCTTGCTGTGTCAGATGCTACCTACTGTTTATGGCTGGTTGATGTAGGGTCTTATGACAAGGTAAGTGATGGCGGAAACCTGGGCAACTCTGTATTTGGACAGGCTCTCCTAAAAGGCACCCTGGGACTACCAAAGGACGCACTACTTCTCAGTGCAGAAGATCTCAGCCCAGTTCCCTATGTTTGGTGGTGGATGAGGCCTTTCCCCTGAAGCCATGCGTAATGAGGCCTTACCCTGAAGCCATGCGTAATGAGGCCTTACCCTGAAGCCATGCGTAATGAGTACTTACCCTGAAGCCATGCGTAATGAGGCCTTACCCTGAAGCCATGCGTAATGAGGCCTTACCCTGAAGCCATGCGTAATGAGGCCTTACCCTGAAGCCATGCGTAATGAGGCCTTACCCTGAAGCCATGCGTAATGAGGCCTTACCCTGAAGCCATGCGTGATGAGGCCTTACCCTGAAGCCATGCGTGATGAGGCCTTACCCTGAAGCCATGCGTAATGAGGCCATATCCTGAGCAGCAGTTACCAAGACCACACATCTTCAGCTACCATGTGTCTTGAGCCAGGATGGTGGTGAAGTGTGCGTTTAGCATCCTTGCTTCCAGGTGGAGGATATACCGCTGGGTGCTTGCGTTGAAGTCAGATAATGTGGATGGTTGTGTGACGGCCATCTGTGTCCTCCACAACTACACCAAAAAGACATACCTGGGCTTGGCAGCACTGGCAGAACTGGATCCTCTGAACTGCAGGATGACAGATATGGCTCATGCAGGTGCAAATAATGCTGGGAGAGGGGCATTGCAAGTGAAGAAGAAGCTGACCCAGTACTTCTCTGCAGCTGGAGCTGTTCAGTGGCAAAATACGGTGTAGTGATTCATAGCCAGAACTAATTCTCTGTTAAGAGCCGTCCACATTCAGTAAAACATAAATGTTCTATTCATGTCTGCTGTTATGTTTATAAAACATGATACACACAAACCTATTCCACATACAAGAGCTTTAATTAGGCATCTATACTAAATATTAATATTTAGGTATTTCACATCATTTCCATATATGAATTACCCTTCAAATTGGATTATACCAGAATTATACCAGAAATATACCAGAATTGAAGCTTGTTATCCAAAACCGAAACTATTCTCTGCAATACTCGAGAAAAGGCTGAAGAAAGTTATGATAACACTTGAAAGTCAGAAACCTAAAGGATATAAGAAGGGAGTTTGGTTTACAAATTAGATTGTGCAATGTGTTGCAAATGTAGGGCTCTCCAATTGTTAGGATATACTGTGAATGTCTGATGTGTGTTTGTGGTCCTCCATCACTCACATTCACACTCAAATGTCAAGAGACGATAACAGAGGAAAGAAGTGGGAATAGGAAATGTAAGTAAGATTTTAAATGGCAAAATAATTGAAAATTTGTTGTATGGTTTGTCTGTCGACACTTGCCTGGGAACGCCTCGAGATCCCCAAGTCAGAGCTGGCAAATGTAGCTCGGGTAAGGGAAGTTTGGGGTCCCCTGCTGGATCTGCTGCCACTGCGACCCGATAACAGATAGGCGGATGAAGAAGATGAAAAGCAGTACAATTGGCAATACTTATCAGCTCTGTGAAATGAGAGGAGCAGCGGACTGAGGAGTTGGAGTCAAGTTAGTTTTGTTAGTATTTTAATAGAGCGTAGCTGAATGCTGCTCAGGGCAGTGAGAAAATAACACACAAAGACAAAGGGAGCAGAGGGAACATATATACTGGGGGAAATGACTGAATGATGATCAGGTGGACGAGACAACAGGTGTGATGAGTTGATGATGGGCGATGGTGTCAGAAGGCCGGTGACATCAAGCCTGCCTCCTGCAGGGGGAGGATGGGCAGCAGAGGGCGCAGTTGTCACAATACTGAATGTGCAATTAAGGCAAATAGAGGAGGCCAGAAAATGTAGTATTAAGTATAGTGTAGGTTACAAGTGGGATACATAGTTGTGTGGGTACAGATGGCAATTTTAAATGGCATTCTGAATTTACAATCGAAATAAAGTGAGGCAGCATGTGTGTCTGTTCATCACATTCCAGCTCATTATAAAAGAGCATTGAACTCTGGCGATGACATTGAAAGACAACAGAGTGAGGTTGTAATGTGTGGCAATGTAAGAAGTGGCTGATGAATTGTGTATATGTACAGTGGGGAGAACTAGTATTTGATACACTGTTGATTTTGCAGGTTTTCCTACTTACAAAGCATGTTGAGGTCTATAATTTTTCAGAAGTACACTTCAACTGTGAGAGACGGAATCAAAAACAAAAATCCAGAAAATCGCATTGTATGATTTTTAAATAATTAATTTGCAACTTGTTACCTGTATAAAAGACACCTGTCCACACACTCAAACAGACTCCAACCTCTTCACAATGGCCAAGACCAGAGAGCTGTGTTAGGACATCAGGGATAAAATTGTAGACCTGCCCAAGGCTGGGATGGGCCACAGGACAATAGGCAAGCAGCTTGGTGAGAAGGCAACAACTGTTGGCGCAATTATTAGAAAATGGAAGAAGTTCAAGATGACGGTGAATCTCCCTCAGTCTGGGGCTCCATGCAAGATCTCACCTTGTGGGGCATCAATGGGGCCTCCAAGCTCAAAAATTCGATTGACCAAGTTATTTTCAAACCGGAATGCAACACCCCACAGTGGACAATTGACCAAATACCAAAGTAAATCATCTAATCCTGTGGCACAACCGTATTACTGCAGACTGCTGTTCACATGGTCACCGGTTTGATTATCCCTGTTGTAGTTAATACAATTCTATTGAACGCAAAATGTCCTCCTTCCCCTCTGAAACAAATTCCTGTTTTAATGAGGTTACTCATTTCAATGGTCGTCATTATTCATTCATCCTTACCATTACTTTGAATACACAACTCAAATGCAATACATCTAAATCAAATGTGTCATATGTGCTTGAACTTTATTCATTGCTTCAAATGTTCAGAAAGCCTTGATTTCCAATCCCTAATTTATAGCACTGTATTACGTCGTTTGCATTACAAACGTAAATGTAATATTTTTTTTCTGTTAACATACTACAGGGATGTTCTTTGGTTTTAGAAAACAAATTAGCTTCTTAATGATTAACGAGATGTAACAACAACTGCACCTCTCTGCCGCCATCTGGTGGCTTTTTGGGATAATTCCAGAATAAAACTTGGAAATCTGCAGGTATGAAACTTTCCAAAAATGGTTTAATTTCAGTGTTGGGTTAAATTATTCTTTTGGGGAACCCAACATTTTTACATTACATTATTAATGTATTCATTAGTTTCATCCTAAAAAGGAATCAAAATTAGTCATTGAAACAGAACTTCATTATGGTTAATTTTTTTTATCATACATAACTTTTTTTTGCTTTTCCGTATTTTGAATAATTTTCTAAATTGTGTCCCAGAAGTCTGTTTAATGTGTTTTTATTGTAGTTGAGAGTGTACCGATTACATAGATATACTATAGTTCATCTTACCTGTTACAGAACTTAATAGTGGACCCAAAATGTTTATGTCATGAAATCCAGACAAAAATCGCCCAAGACCAAATAATTAAGGCAAAATCAAAGACCAAGACTTTCAACTGGTGGTACAATGTAGAATTTGGTGTAATAACTTACACAATTGAAGAAGAAAAACATGACCACTTTAAGGAAGTGATACTTTTACAAATGCTGGTTTGGGGAGAAACTGACAGAGAGAGGATCATGGCTGACATCTACCATTACATTTTGTGTGGACTTGTGACTGTTTTATACTTACTAAAAGGTAAGACAGCAAAGACAAGGATAATATCCAGAATAACAACACCTGTGGAAAATATCATGTAACTTTATTGAAATATAATGTACTGTGTTTTAGCATTCAAACATATTCGTATTATTCTCTTGTCAGGTGTCAGTGGAAACACTCGTTCTCTGTTCACCAGAGTGGGAGATACTGTATGTCTGTCATGTACCAATGTGGTTTATCCAAACTGTTCCTCAACTACATGGAACTATTACAGAACTGGAAGAAGTTCTATTGAAGAGGTTGGACATGGGAAGATCAATCCTACCTCAGAGAGAGCAGGCAAACTGAAAGTGGGATCTGACTGCTCTCTACATGTTATTGATGTCAGAGCTGAAGAGGCTGGAACCTACATCTGTCAACAATACCTTAGTGATGGATCACAATATGGAGGGGATGAACCTGTTCATCTGTCTGTTCTAACCAGTGAGTTGTACTGTTTAAATGGGAGCTTGTATTTCACTGTGCGTTGTGTAGTGTGTTTGAAGTCATATTCAATGTCACTACTACATTAATATACTGAATAATTTCATCCATGTATGTTTTCCCTCTCAGACTTCTCATCCACACCAGTCACAGATATAAAGCCTGATAGACCTGTAACATTAAGATGCTTTCTGTACACATTTGAAGGACCTGGAAAATGTCACCAAGGTATAACAGAACATGTTAGACTCCTCTGGGTGGATGAGACAGGTGATGAGCTGAAGAAAGACTCCAGACACCAGGTCACACAAACATCTGAATGTGACATCACTCTGAATGTGACACTCAAGAAGGAGGACAACAGGAAGTGGACATGTCAGCTGAATATAAATGACAAGAAGAATATCTCCATTGATTTCTACTTCATGGTCCCAGGTAATCATTGTATGATTTGTGAAGATGCAATAGATCTTTCATGTGCCGTCTGAGTATATCTGCCGCCTTTTTGACTGTAGGAGAACCGTGGTCACGAAGAGCCAATACCAATATTAATTTGACTATAGGAGAACCTTTGTCATGAGGAGCCAATACCAATATTAATTTGACTATAGGAGAACCATGAAGAACCAATACCAATATTAATTTGACAGTAGGAGAACCTTGGTCATGAAGAGCCATTACCAATATGAATTAATATGTTGTTATCCTCATTGGATACAAACCCAGTTATCCCACATGAGTGCCTGTGTCTTTAACCACCACGCCACAGTGGTATGTGTTTATCCAGCATCGGTATAGCATTTAGACTAATATCACGCAAATTCTAAATATTTTGCTAGATATCATTAAGCATTGTGTTAAACTGACTAAAGTTTGTTATTAAGTTTACCTCCACCACAAATAGCATCTATGAAATATATGGCCTTTTTTAGAAAGTTTGTTTTGTCTAGAGGTCTTAAGAATGAAGTGGATTTCCTGTAGATGTCACAGACTATACAAAAAAAAATCTACAGGCACCACAGAGCGAGTCAGTGGATGTGGATCTATTTTGTCCTATTCTGTCTCCCTTAAGCCTCACAGTTTAAATATATGTTTGTAACACAGATATTATCTGTAAACTCTCTGGTATGTGAAGCTGGACACACTGATTCACCAAGATTTTTTTTTATATTGTTTGTCCTCAACTACTATTAAGGAAGTACGGCCCCACATTCAAAAATATTAGTTACATTCTAAGTTGTACATTGTATGAATAATTCATCATTAATTAGAATCAATACAGAGCACGCCAGTAAGTAAATGCTGTGAGACATAATACAACATACAACCTGTGTAACACTGTATTTTGTCTCAGATTTGACTTTGTATGTGTTTGTGGGAGTGGCGATGGGAGTGGCTGTGATAGTGGCTCTTGGTCTTGTAGCTGTTGTCATCATTTTACACAGGAGAAACAGTAAGTACTGACATTTTTTTCTTGTTCCTTAATATAATAAATAATTGCCCAAAAATAAAATACATGTTTATTTGTATTAATTCTTCAGTTTTTTTTATTTGTATTTAACATTTTCAGAGAATCAAATGCCATCTTATGGAGGCCCTGCCAGAAACAAAGACTTGGTATTGATGAAGAATGTGTTAACGTATTAGATGATTGTTGAAGTAAATTAGCTAGATGTTCCGCAATCAATCTAGTAATTTTTGACTATTGTAACTAACTTTTGTAGGGTCTGACATCAGTAAACTCTACCAGACCACCAGCCAATGAAGACAGGGTCAGTGCATCAATATGTTGTATTACATGGTCATTCAAAATATGATTTGACTCAGTTTTATCAAGCGATGTGACCCAAATCCTGCTCAAATTATACACCTGCAGAGTCAAACTGCTGACAGTATCACCTATGCCTCCATTGGACATATCAACCCGAACCCTGCCCAAAAAGTGCATGTAAGTGAAGCTGTACTCTACATATTGTTACGATATGACTCTCCATCCTGTATGTGGGTTTATACATTTCCTTTGCTGTGATGGTGTGTGTGTGCGTGTGTAGGGCCATGGTGAGGATGCAGTAACCTATGCCGCAGTTGTGACCTCTACTGACCGAGGAAGAGAGACAGAGAAACCTCTATTCTACTGTCAGTAAACCTCAGGGAGCTAAGACATCAACATAAGGACTTTACATAGATGTTCTAATCCAGAGCGATTTCAAGTTAGATAAAACAACCACACAGCTTAATAGTGAATGGATACAAATCAGTGCATTAGCCTTTGGCAAAAGTCTGTTCTGGAAATAAAATGAAACACCTAATAAACATTAGGAAATGTTTACAAAAGACAACGGACAAAAGATGTTTTCTGAAAATGGGACTCTGCTGTACTAATTTAACATGGTTCATTTGGTTTTCTCTTTTCACTTGGGTAATTAATATTCCAGTATTGTTATTGGCTAGTCAGATGACAGTAAGGCACATTCTTATTGGCCCGCTTGCACATCAAGGGAGGTTGCAAACATCTGAGTCTTCCCCAACTCCTATTGCTATGCACATGATTTGTCACGTTCCAAAATACTCCTTTTTATATTTAGTGTGGACAGTGTGTGTATTTAAATATATATATATACACTCTATATAAAATGTACAATTAACTTTAGACATAAGTTCAATCTCGACTGAGTTAAGTAGATCAGCTGAGTTTCTTAGCGCCTCAAATTTTTTATAAATTCTAAGACCATTTACAAGTGAATGTATTGGTGCCTCTAGGGCAATTCAAAAGGATTATAGAATAATATTTTCCCTAAGAGGGTGTTGGTGTCTTATGAAAGGAGTGTTCATGTATAAGTTTTGATTTCTTTTAGGGCGTGCCCTGATACTTTCTATGGTTTATAGCTTGTGTCAATGCAGCGCTCATCTGCAAAACATGCTTTGTTCTCAGCATGACCTCCCCTTCTAAAATAAAGACTGAATAACAAATTATGTTTAAAACAGTACTGGTTGTGGGTTTTGGGGAGATGCTCTTTTTACATGTACCTTAAATGACCATCTAAGAGTGTTAGCTTGCTACCTAATTGGAACCATCACATTGGCTCTGCTTATATTCAGTTTCCGCATTACAGATTTATATTTACGTCCATCAACACGTAAGCCTGCATATCCTTACGTGATTATTGCATCTCTCATCACAAAAAAATAACTGTTTAGGACCACTTTCTTGGGGGAGTTTAATTTAACACATTGGAACAGTTATGATACACTAGCCTCTATGGGAAGCTGGTTCAACCATTGAGATATCAGGAAAAAGAGACTACACTTACCCTAATTTTAGTAACCAGAAGGACAGTGTAATGTCCGCCCAACAAGATCTGGCCCAACAGTGTGCGGGACTCCCCAGAGTTATAGATGTCATCGGTCAAACAACACCCCACTCCCTGTTCCGCACAGCAGTAGCTCATTGTATCCTGTTCACTTGGTGCTTTTCTCCTGTCTTTGTTCTGTGTTTATTCTTACAGACTCACTGTTTGTTACAAGCTCTGTATTTTGGTTTTGTACGTATTTTACGTTTTTCATGTCTCAGCCTATGTTGTGTTTAATTGGATAAAACTCCACATTTGTTTCCACCCATACTGTTTTCCCAAGACACGTGACATACATTTTGTGTGAGATGGCCAACTATGTCCTGGGAACCGATGTTTAGGGTCTATTGGTTGTGTTTTTTAAAAGTGCATTTTACCCTAGGAGCCTCTTAGGAATTTTGCGTTATGTTTGAGAGATTTCTAGGTCAGCAGGATTTGGTTTCACACGTAATTGTCCAGAAGGGACACAGGAATGGTATTTCATGCTAAAGGACACACTCTAGAATGTCTCTTGTATTTCAAGAATGAGGTCAAATTCCAAAAATGTCATAAATATATTGAACCTTGCTTATTTGAACCAGCGTAGGCTAGCAAAGAGCAACTGAGAGGCATATAAACTGGAATTATTCACTGCATCCCCTGCTGACATCCTAGGTAAATGCATAAAAAATTGGGTTGTATTGAATAAAATAATGTATTGTAAACTTTTAGGCTGCCTGGCAACTGTCTAGGCAAAGAACACCCATTTTCTCTAATGATGTTTGTTTCTCTGCCAATCAAATCAGGCCAGGGAGTCAGTGAGGTCAGATGAACCATTTTTGCCCCCAATTATATAGACTCAAATGTTGGACAAACTAACGTGGATTATGTCATTTCAAATGTGAGTTTTAATCCTTTGCAATCAGAAGTCTGGAACCCACAGACATCACCAGATGTTGTTGGGTTTCCTCCCTGGTTATGCTCTGTCAAGCCTTCATTGCAGCTGTCCTCAGTTCCTGCTTGTTCTTGGGGCATTTTTCTATCAACAAGTGAAATGCATGCTCGGTAGTATTCTGGTCAGGAGATTGACTTGACCATTGCAGAACATTCTCCTTCGTTGCCTTAAAAAGTACGTTGGTGGGTTGCTTTCACAGTATGCTTCAGATCACTGTCCATTTGCATTGTGAAGTAACTTCCATTAAGTTCTGTAGCATTTGGCTGAATTTGAGCAGATTATGTAGTTCTAAACCTTTTTCAGCAGTCACCTTGTGAATAAATACAAGGGAACCAATTCCATTGGCAGCCATCTGTCCAACTGTTGTGAAGTATATTTTTCCTGTGATCCACCGCAGTTGTTTCCGTGATTCTTCCAGGTCTTTTGGTGTCCTTGCTTTATTAAGCTCTACCAAATAGTTGATACGGCCAAACCACACAGCCAGCCATGGAACAGCTGAGCAGCCATCCAACCACGTTTGGGCTTATAAGTAATGCAGTAATTCCTACACCATTCACCAAATTTCGCTGTAAATACGCTCTAAGTAATGCTGAAACTCCACACTTTGAACTCATATTCATTATTTAATTTAAACTCCAATAAACTTTGGTTGACAGCAAAAACAATAATATAACTGTCACATATGGACCTGACTTTATATTATTAATGAAAGGAAGTTAAAATAATTAATTTGGCCAAGGACCTCCGTTTGAGAAACAACTGCTCTAAACAGAAGTTAATATGTAACTTCCTCTTTCAGCATTAACCACATATGATGTAGATGCATGATAATGCCTAGTATGCCGGGATATGTTTTTGAATCAAATTGAGCAATATTATCTTCAATTCTCAATAATGGACTTTACTGAGCTCTGGGGAAAATTGAATTACTCTGAAATGTTGTTAAATAGTGCTTCTTGAATGTATCCGAACGCAACAGGGACACTTATTATTTTAATATGAAATATTATAATGAACTCATTATCTCAACTCCAAATCAAAATGAAAAAAGTGCAAACAAACAAATATATTATATTTTTGTATAAATCATGTCATACATTTATATACACATACACACACACACACACACACACACACGTTTTTATAACATGTTAACTTTTATTTTGATGAACATACAGATCCATCCCTATTGACAATTCTCTATTTTACTAGTTCGTCCTGAACTGATGGCCAGTGCGGGTTCAGGATGGCGCCTCCTGTTGCCGTATTCGCCGTGATTCTGCTTTCACTCATGGTGTCACATTCCATTGACTTAATGAAGTGAAAGCACGGGGAATGTATGATATGATAACTGATTATGATTGGAAAGAGTTGAGCTTAGGGCTCAAATCAAATTGGTACTTAGAAAGAGTGACATGAAAATGTCGTTTTTATGTTTGCATGGTTATAACAGAGCATTGCCTTCTGTTATGTTTAACATTTTACATCTACAGTATGTTTTAATTGGTTTATTTGGAAATTGTTTGTTTGACGTAGGGTCTAACATTTTAATGGTGGAATAGCATAGAGTCTGATGGGACAATGGATTCTCATTCCACTGCCGTGTGCCATCGAGCATAAACATAGCACATTGAATGAAACAACAAACAACCCAGTTCTGGATGGGAACGGAAATTTGACATAAACTTTTATGGAAACTTGTCTGAATAAGGTGTACACTTCACCCTAATGATGGAACTTCTGAGATCCACACGTTTTCAGGACTGATCTACTGTCTTCATTTTTGGGAGTTGACACAACCATACCCAGAGGATGAAAGTCTGATGGACTGTTGAACCACACTAATCGTTGTTTTGCAGTTATACTTTCAACAGATCGGGACATCACAACCCCTTTTCTGATGATACATCACGTCACTGCCTGGACACAGACAGTGAGTGTGTGAGTACCAACAACATGTTCTAGAAGGATTTATTTAACAACACTGGTTGAATCAGTTCTAAATCTTCCTGACCGCTCCCATTGCAGAAAGATGCCAGGGTCAGACCACTTGGTTTCACACTTGATTTCTAGGTTAATCATCAACAGTGAGATGAGAGGAGAATCCACCTGAAGAACTCCACATACTACAGGTCAGAGTAACACAGGAAAGTTGACTGGACAGGTCACATGGTTCCATCACAGTGGAAGACACTGTTGTGGTGTTAATTTTGACTTGGGGAAGTTTTGGAAACTCGCTGTTCCTTTACACACCTACACTGACTCGTTAGGACAACCAGGCAATTTGCTGTGTCCACATCACACTGACTGCAATAACTGATATTGGAACTTTTCATCACTGGTGACATTCAAAACAGAGAAGACTGAAGACTACAGGACATTTGATGAGAATCTAGATACGTTCCTAAGAATCAATTGTTTTCCTTAATTGACTGGCATTGTGATCTTGTATTTATGTTCATTCCTCACTAGACTGGCAGAGGATTACATATAATCACTACCTTAACATTGGTCATTGACATTTGTTTGTTTGTGAAGTTGCTTAATAGTCATAATTACAACAGCTATCCTGTAATGTTTAATAGTGTCATATTCCTTTTCCAAAGGTTGAAACTGTCACTAGTCCATTCATTGGAGTTGAGTGTTGTGTTGCGTTCAGGATATGTTTGGTTGTAGGTAGGATGTTGATGCATTACTCAGGATATGGAAAAGGGGGGCTTTGATTGGTTAAAGGGTTTATTGGGAATTAACTATGCATTTCATTAATATGTCACGTTAGGTCTGTTTCTGTTGGACACGGGTTAGACTGATAGTAGCCTGGGATTTGATGTGTATTGTAAAGATTGATCACGATGGTCGCTATGATTGCAATGCCATACAGTGCTATGAGTCAGGGCAAACTGTGTCCACTGCATCTTATTTTTATTTCATTTAAGGAATAATAAAGCCTCATAGGCAAGATAATCCTTTTTATTATTTTTCTTTATTGTTTTTTAACAAAAGTGTTTGGATCTTTTCAGTTCATTAGGAATTGGATTGTAATTTTATTTTTCTAGATTTATCAACATGTAATGATTAATTAATACATGATTGAAGGGGGGACTGAGAGAAAGTAGGCTTGAGAAACTTAACAACACAGATGTACTAACTAACTCTGAGCAGAGGTGTATAGATAGAACACACGTCCTGTCTATGCCTCCTGCTAGGAGTTGCCCATGTAACTGTCACAGGCTTGAGGGATAGGACCATTGACCATATGTTGACACAACCCATACAAGGGTCATTTAGGCCTTTCTTATTGGAGGGTTTTTGGCTGGGTTTGACCCTAGGCCGCCTCCCTTGTATTATAAGTACTGTGGAACTTCCTGTATTCTTTGGAGAGAGAGAGAGTGGGAACTATGTACTGTTAACATCAACGTCTCATGCTGAATAAAGATGGCTCTGCCCTGACTTTCTGGTTGCATAACTTTTGTCCTTGGACATCACCGGAACAGGAAGCTAACAATATACACAGTGGGGGAAAACAAGTATTTGATACACCGCTGATTTTGCAGGTTTTCCTACTTACAAAGCATGTAGAGGTCTATAATTTTTGCCATAGGTACTATGGTAGATGGAATCTAAAACAAAAAAACAGAAAATCACATCGTATGATTTTTAAATAATTCATTGGCATTTTATTGCATGACATAAGTATTTGATCACATACCAACCAGTAAGAATTCCGTCTCTCACAGACCTGTTAGTTTTTCTTTAAGAAGCCCTCCTGTTCTCCACTCATTACCTGCATTAAGTGCAACTGTTTGAACTCGCTACCTGTATAAAAGACACCTGTCCACACAATCAAACAGACTCCAACCGCTTTACAATGGCCAAGACCAGAGAGCTGTGTAAGGACATCAGGGATAAAATTGTAGACCTGCACAAGGCTGGGATGGGCTACAGGACAATAGGCAAGCAGCTTGGTGAGAAGGCAACAACTGTTGGCGCAATTATTACAAAATGGAAGAAGTACAAGAAGACGGTCAATCTCTCTTGGTCTGGGGCTCCATGCAAGATCTCACCTTGTGGGGCATCAATGATCATGAGGAAGGTGAAGGATCAGCCCAGAACTAAACGGCAGGACTTGGTCAATGACCTGAAGAGAGCTGGGACCACAGTCTCAAAGAAATCCATTAGTAACACACTATGCCACCATGGATTAAAATCCTGCAGAGCACGCAAGGTCCCCCTGCTCAGGCCAGCGCATGTCCAGGCTTGTCTGAAGTTTGACAATGACCATCTGGATGGTCCAGAGGAGGAATGGTAGAACGTCATGTGGTCTGATGAGACAAAAATAGAGCTTTTTGGACTGCACCGTATTGAGGGGAGGATGGATGGGGCATGTATTGTGAGATCTTGGCCAACAACCTCCTTCCCTCAGTAAGAGCATTGAAGATGGGTCTTGGTTGGGTCTTCCAGCATGACAATGACCCGGAACACACAGCCAGGGCAACTAAGGAGTGACTCTGTAAGAAGCATCTCAAGGTCCTGGAGTGGCCTAGCCAGTCTCCAGACCTCAACCCAATAGAAAATCTTTGGAGGGAGCTAAAAATCTTTATTGTCCAGCGACTTCCCCGAACCCTGAAGGATCTGGGGAAGGTCTGTAGGGAGGAGTGGGCCAAAATCCCTGCTGCAGTGTGTGCAAACCTGGTCAACAACTACAGGACATGTATGATCTCTAAAACTGCAAAACAAAGGTTTCTGTACCAAATATTAAGTTCTGCTTTTCTGATGTATAAAATACTTATGTATTTGATAAAATGCAATAAAATGCAAGTTAATTATTCAAAAATCATACAATGTGATTTTCTGGATTTTTGTTTTAGATTCTGTCTCTCACAGTTGAAATGTACATATGGTAAAATTATAGACCTCTACATGCTTTGTAAGTAAGAAAACCTGCAAAATCAGAAGTGTATCAAATGCTTGGTCTCCCCACTGTGTGTGTTCATATATATAACATATATGAACACATAACATTATGACCACTGACAGGTAAAATGATTAACACTCATAATCTTGTGATAATGGCACATGTCTGTGGGTGGAATATATTAGGCAGCAAGTGAACATTCTCTCCTCAAAGTTGATGTAATAGAAGGAGGAAAAATGGTTGAAGCGAAAGGATCTGAGCAACTTTGAGAAAGGCCAAATTGTGATGCTAGAAGACTGAGTCATAGCATTGTAGTGTAATGAGAAAGGTCTGTTGAGGAAGTGTATTCGACGAAGCAACGCGTCTGACCCCACCAAGTCACCAAGACGTCAATCGGTTTCCTGGGTAAGATTTGCTTCTCTAAAGATCTGAAACACCAGGTGTTGTGTAACACTCTATAAGAATGTGTGAAACTAATTATCACATATCCAGGTTCACTTACGGGCCTACAGAAAGACCTAGGATTAGCTGGATGCAGTAAAACACAAACACACAACTGACATGGTAGATTTAAAGATAAAAAATATGTATGTAAATGTGTGCATGACCATACAACCATGCATAGAAAATCTTATATCTTATAGAAGAAATACTGATATCAAAACATTTAGAGTTCAACCACCCTGCAATATATTTTGAGACCATCTATTGAGCCTAATCCATATTTTGGTCCTATTTTAATTAGCTATTTAGAGTGTCCTATGTTGAGAGCAGAAATTTACCTTTATTTTTTTGAGCCGGCCAAGAACAATGAATGTCTGACAGAATGATTGACTGAGTGTTTCAGGTAGATTTTCAATGTATGCATGAGTGCATGATTTTTTAGTCAGGATAGACTAAAAATGATCTGGCTACAACATTCAGTAGCTGTATGATTGTAAGACTTAACCAAAAAAGTTATACGTTTTTTCCGACTATTTCTTGGGAATTCCGCGATTCTCTGGTCTTTTCACTTGATAAAAAGGTTAATTACCTACATTTACCAAGAAACACTACATTAAAAAGGATTTCTAATCAAACGTAGAACACATGAATTTAGAGGAATGCAACACCTAGTTTATATGCACAGAGGCACCCGTCCTGTCACAGCTTCGCGGTTGGATTAAGGTCAGGACTTTGACATGGCCAATCCAAAGCACACATTTTCTTTCTCCTGAGATTCTTTTGTAGCTACCATCTTTTTATGTTGTCTCGTTGATAAAACAGTCAATCAAATTGTTTATGTTTTAAATTTGTGGTTAATTTGACATTTAGTTTTTTCTTTCCACTTTCACATTATGGGCTTTTTGCGTTGATCAGTGGCAAAAATAACAATATTAAGTCCAATAACTAACTAAGTCCATCTTGATTTCAGGGGGAAGGTGATCAGCATAAGGGATATCCTTGTGCTACTGCATTCCAGCAACGTCTCTGGCAGGGCTAAGGAGTGTGAGCGAGCGGTTTCTCTAACAGGTTGGTTGACATTGACTTCCTGGATAAGGAAGGGGGTTTAAAAAAGCAGACCGGTGGATCAGACAGGTGTCGTCGGAGGCCTGTGATGATGTTCGACTGGCACATGTGGGGTACAGTGGGGTTGGAAGAAAAGGGGGGGGAAATAAAAACATTTCAAAGAAGTAGGAGTAGACTCTGCAAATCTTTGAGGAACTGGTGAAATGAGTGGGTTTGAATTATTATGAAACTCTTTCCTTGAAATTACTAGTTTTTTCCACAGTTTAGAAAAGAAGCCCTAAACGATGCGCAAAATGTGTATTTTTATACTGTATAACGTGACAATAGATACAATCATACTACACGGGAACAACAACTTCAACTGTAAGTTGACCTATAATTCCCATTCTGTCAGAATTGCCACTGTAACATTAAGGACACACAAAGAAACATAACTTTAGGGAAGTATTGTGTTGAAAAGATGGGCGGTGCTGAGAAACATGTTAAAACGCACTAACCCAGACAGAGGACAGAGAAACAGAAATGACAATGGCTGGTGTATATAAAGCATTGCTGCTTGTGATCCTGTTGTCCCAACTATCAGGTAGGACAAAAAGAGAGAAAACCTTAGAGATTTCAGAACCCACATTTATTTTACACCGCGAAAAATGTGATATTTATGTTTTGTTATGTTTAATCTTATGCCTCTTTGATTTTGTAGTATACACTTCTTCTGCATTTTTTAATTAATGTAATCATACCATTACATCGTAATCCTTCCAGATGGCAGTGGAAACACTCAATACTCCAGAGTGGGAGATAATGTCAATCTGCCATGTAGAAATGTGGTTTATCCAAACTGTTCCTCAACTACATGGAACTATAATAGAGCTGGAAGTCAGAAGACAACTGAAGAGGTCAAATTGGGAACCATCATAAAAAGAAATGATCCTGACAGATCTGATAGACTCAGTTTGGGGTCGGACTGTTCTCTACATGTTAGTGATGTCAGAGTTGGGGATGCTGGATTCTACACCTGTCAACAATACCTTAGAGAGAATGAACCACAATATGGAAGGGATGAACGTGTTTATCTGTCTGTTCTAACCAGTGAGTATTATGGTTTCACGGCATACTGTTTTATACTCATTACGTTACAATGTTAACAGATAAGATCTCTTTTCTTCTTTTTCAGTGTCCTTATCCACACCAGCGACAGAGTTAAAGCCTGATCAATCTGTAACATTAAGCTGCTCTCTTCACACGTTTGATGGAAAATGTAACTCACACATCATTAGTGATGCCATTGTAAACTTGTATGAGACTCGTACTGATCTAGAGGAAGAGTTCAGACAGAACATTACAAACCGTCCACGTTGTGAAATCACTCTGAATGTTAAACTCCAGAGGGAGGACAAGAACAGGAAGTGGACATGTCAGCTGACTATAAAGGGACAAGAGGAGACCTCTATTGACTTTCTGGACCCATTCTCGCGTAGGTTTATGTATTCTTGTAATCCTATAATCTGAATCAATTCACAATGTGGGCCTCCAGGACTCAGCTGCACAGTGTAGTACTGCATGGATGCAAAACAGGTACTTTGTCAAGTCTGCCGATTGAAAAATATCTGTGATTTGGCTAAACATGTGGATACTGTTCACCAGTAGGAAAGATAATTTCTTGTCATCTATATAATGTGTGAGTAAAAAGCTCTGCATCCCCCTCAGGTTCTCCTTCACAAAATCAGATTGCCATGGGGGTAGGAGTGGCATTGGGAGTGGCTCTGGCAGTGTCTGTCATTGCTGTTGTCATCATAATACACAAAAGGAGAACCAGTAAGCACTGACATGTATCTCGTTTAGTTTCTTTGTGTTTAATGTTCTTTGAGTTTTCTAATTGTATCAATTCTACAGATGTTTTTTTCTCTTTTCAGATAATCAAATGACAGCTGATGTCAGCCTTGTGAATAACATAGACCTGGTATTTATGAAGTGTCTTAAAGTATTAAACTATTGTTGTAGTAGATTAACTTAAGGTTTCACTATAAATCTAGTAATTGGTTACTATTGTGGCTCATTTTTGTAGGGTCTGAATGCAGAAAACTGTCCCACCCCACCAGCTAAGGAAGACAGGGTCAGTGCATCAACATGTTACAGTATTTGGTCATATGAAACATGAGTTGACTCGGTTTTGACTAAGCAATATGACTGGTCTTATTTCAATGATACACTTGTAGAGTGAACCTGCTGAAAGCGTCACCTATGGTATCACCTATGCCACCATCAGACACTTCAATCAAAATCCCCCTCAGAGAGTTAATGTAAGTGAAGTTATACTGTACATTAAAATATGGCTATCCCTATATGCAATGTAAAGCATTTACCGGTACCTTTATAACACGTGTGTGTGTGTGTGTGTGTGTGTGTGTGTGTGTGTGTGTAGGCTCATGGTGAGGATTCAGCAACCTATGCCTCAGTTATTACCTCAACTGACAGAGGAAGAGAGTCAGAGAACCCTGCCGACCTCCGCACCCTCTATTCCACTATCAATACACATAAGGAATAAAAACAACAAGCGACAAAACTACCTCTTTCACACTCATTGTAATACCAGTGCCAAAATTACCTTTTGTCTGTGCTGACCCCGGCTATTAAATTAGACTCAAAGAACAGATGTTTTAGTAACTAGCATACGAGTCGAGATCAATAGGACAACATTAAGAGCTGTAGACAAATTATTGCTTTGTAAAATCTGTTTCAACAAAATAATTTTGTTGAAAAACTGGCAAAACTGCATTTGTCATTTCTAATTCAGGAATATTTGCTTGTCTTCAATATAACATCTTCAATAAAGCTTTGGTGCCACGGTCTTCCTACAATATCTCTAGTGACGGTTTCCTATACAGCTCCGGTAAAAATTAAGAGACCACTGCACCTTATTCTTTAGCCAAGGCCTATACTGATTAGAATACCATCCCCACTGTGAAGCATGGTGGTGGCTCACTGATGTTTTGGGGGGGGAGGGGGCTCTAAAGGCATGTAATGTATGGTACTGCACAAAAGCAGCGCATGAGACCCTCTTGGACTTTCCAGCACGACAATGACCCTAAGCACAAGGCCAAGTTGACCCTCCAGTGGTTACAGCAGAAAAAGGTGAAGGTCATGTGGCCATCACAGTCTCCTGACTTTCATTGAGCCACTGTGGGGGAGATCTCAAATGTGTTGTTCATGCAAGACGACCAAGGTCTTTGCATGACCTGAAGGCATTTCGCCAAGATGAATGGGCAGCTATACCACCTGCAAGAATTTGAGACCTCATAGACAACTAATGCGAAAGACTACACACTGTCATTAATGCTAAAGGGAGCAATACACAGTATTGAGAACTAAGGTTTTATGCAAACTTTTGAACAGGGTTCAGTTCATTTTTTTCTTTGTTGCCATGTTTTGTTTTGTGATTATGCCATTCTGTTTTGATCTACAATAAAGTTGAACGTGAATGCCAAAAGAAATAAAAGACGCGCTTTGCCTGCTAACTCATGTTTTCTTTACAAATGGTACATATGTTACCAATTCACCAAGGGTATGCAAACTTTTGAGCAGCAACTACACAATATGCTGAGTAAGCAAAATTGAAATAAACTAATAATTCATTCAACAGTGTTGAATCTAGTATTAGTATGTTTTATGTGAAAGCTTATATATTTATTTTTTATGATAATATTTTTCTTCTGCAGCCTCTATAATACCAAAGATGCAGAAGTTTTTAGGTGATTGATGATCTGCAGGTTGAACACAATTCCTCTGGAAATTGGATTGGATCTCAACTATCTTCGTATTGTTCCATTGCAAGAGGTCAAACTCACTCAGCATGTCTGTGAAAGTGGAGGAAAACCTGTACATAAGCATTTAACCAACTATACTTACATTTGAACAGCAGGTGTCACCAACGCGTTCTTTGAAAAGCCTTGATGGAATTAACCCTTTTTAGTCTAATTGAATGAAATACTTGAATGCTTGAGAAAACCTTGATTTCCCATCACTAATTGTAACAGGTAGAGACACAGCTAAGAGCTAGTCTGGGCCCTGGAGAGTATTGATTAATGCAAAAAGTGCAGGGTGACATATTCTACACTAATTCCCTGCTACCCAGCACTGCTTTCCCCGGGGGCCTTGTCAGTGAGAGGAAGTAGTCTTGAGAAACTTAATACAATGTGCTTACTAACTCTGAACAAAGGACAATAGATAGGACGTGTTGCCTGATACTGATGGGACCCACACATCTTGTCAATATCTCCTGCTAGGTGTTGCACACGTGACTGTCATAGGCTCTATGGATAGGCTTGACCATAGGCTGGAACATACCTTAGAAGGGTCTATAAACCTTTCTTATTGGAGGGTATTCGACTGTGTCATGGCTGGTTATGACCATTGACCGCCTCCTATGTGTCCAGGTATAAAGATTGTGTTCATTCTGTATTCATTGGAGAGAGAACAAGGAAAGATCTATGGAAGGTTAACATCGTTGCCTCATGCTGAATAAAGATGGCTCTCCCCTGACTTGCATTCATTTTGTTCATTGATATCAAATGAACGGAAGCTGACATCAGCATGTGGCAGACGAGGACCCAATTTTGCATTGTCCTGATGCTGTCACCACCATATACATATATATATATATACACACACTTACACACACACTTCAACAATCAACTATGGGTGGCAAGGCATTGTCAAAAGATCTCTGGGATAAAGTTGTGGACAGGCACAAGTCAGGAGATGGATACAAAAAAACTTCAAAGGCTTTATCAGTGCCTAGAAGCACAGTGAAGTCTATTATTAAGAAGAGGAAGGTATTTGGTACAACACAGACCCTCCCTGGGTCAGGATATTGCCCCAAACTGGATGAAAGAGCCAGGAGGAAACTGGTCAGAGAGGCTACCAAGAGGCCTACAGTAACTTTGAAGCAGTTGTAGGAATTCATTACAAAGATTAGTCATTGTGTGCATGTGACAACAATATCACAAATTCTTCACAAATGTGGCTTGTATGGGAGAGTTGCAAGAAAAAAGCCACTCCTCAAGCTCACATACAGTCACGACTGAGCTTTGAAAAAGGTGTTATGGTCAGATGAGACTAAAATTGAACTGTTTGGCCTCAACACCAAACGATGTCTGGCGAAAATCCAATACAGCTGACCATCCAAATAACACCATTCCTCCAGTAAAGCATGGAGGTGGTAATATCATGTTATGGGGTTGTTTCTCTGCAGAAGGGACTGGAGCACTTGTCAGGATAGAAGGAAACATGGATAGGGCAAAATTACTGTCAAATTCTTGAGGAAAATCTGCTGCTCTCTGCCAGGAAGTTGTCAATGGGAAGAAGATTTACCTTCCAACATGACAATGACCCAAAGCGCACAGCAAAACTGACCACACAGTGATTGAAGTAGAAAAGGCTGAATGTCCTTGCATGGCCTAGTCAGAGCCCAGACATAAACCCCATTGAAAATCTGTGGAATGATTTGAAGACAGCAGTTCACAACCGGTCACTATCAAATTTAACTGAACTTGAGCAGTTCTGCAAAGAAGAGTGGTCAAATATTGTAACGTCTAGATGTGAAAAGTTAGTAAAGACATATCCCAACAGACTAAAGGCAGTAATTAATGCAGAAGGTTGTTCAACAAAATATTGACACAAGGGGGTGATCCTTATTCCAACTTAGTGATTTTCTGACATGTTGTTGTTATATCTTTCACTTGGATGTTATAAGTTGCAACGAGTAAATACAGCTGAATGAAACAGAAACTGTGTCTGTCTTCATTTCAGGCTGCAAAGTAACAAAATGTTACTATTTTACAGGGGGATGATTCTTTTCTATATCCACTGTATATATATATATATCTGTATGTAAATAAATAATGCCAGGTATTTGCCCCCTTCTGATTTCCTTTTTTACTACATTTTTGTCACATTGGGTTCAGATCTGCATACAAAATGTAATATATGACGAGAAGCAGAGTAATTCATGACAAAATGCAGTGTTGAAATGATAATCATATTTATCTAAGGAAAACTGTCCCTTTGTGATCTGTTACTCAATCAACCCATTAACCAAATTCAATTGTGATCATGGAAAAGGGTGAGTATTTTGAAGAATCTAAAATATAAAATGTTTTCATTGGTTTGACCTTTGATTAACACATGATTGCATCTTTATTATTTCATAGTTTGGATGTATTCACAATTACAATACAATGTGGAAAATAGTAAAAGTAGAAAATAATAGAATTTACTCAAAAGTCTCATAATTCAAGTGTTTTACAGACAATTTTCTATTTCTACAGAAATAGGCTACCACCAAGCTAGCACGGTAACTGCTAGTTATTGATTCATCTAGTAAAGTTCAATCTGATTGCATCTATCGAGCAAGAGGATGTTTCAGTTTTTCACTATGTTTTTGGAATATTAATGTTCATTATCACTGGTACCGCTACTCCAGGATACGTACATGGCAAAACTGTAATGGGTTTCCATTTGACAAACCCATGCCCTGGTGCCTTGCTTATGGATGGACCTATTTACTCTTTTCATCACTAGGGGGCAGTATAAGTGTAAACTGTCTTGTGCTTGTGCTTTTACTAAGTGATTTGAATTATTTATCCTCTATCATCTTTGGCCTCTTTTGGGTGCCTCAAAAATGTAATGTCACTGGTTTTATTTTCACTGCCGTGGCTATTTATATAACAAATTTATTTTACTACAGCTTAACATTTTTTATTAAGAAGCTCACTGAATTATTTGAATACACATGTTGCCTTAAACCCACATCACCCACAAACTCAAATCATCGTTTAATGGTATGCCAAAGGACACATGCACTCATCCACAATACAAACATTTTAATTAACTGTTCAATTTAATGTCTTCAGTTAAGACAGACAACAAGTCATTGTATTAACTGTCTGAGGACGGAGAAATATAGAGAGGTGAAGAGACTGAGAGAATGGTGAGAACTGACAGAAAACAGAGATGGCCAGGACAGAGAGAGGCTTGGGACAGTAACAGGGATGTGACAGAGAATGCAGTGGGTCAGGACAGGGAGGGTTAGAACACAGAGAGGAATGTGACAGAACAGGGAGGGTTATGATCGAGAGAGCGTCAGGACAGAGAACGGAGAGGGTCAGGACAGAGAACGGAGAGGGTCAGGACAGAGAACAGAGAGGGTCAGGACAGAGAACGGAGAGGGTCAGGACAGAGAACAGAGAGGGTCAGGACAGAGAACGGATAGGGTCAGGACAGAGAACAGAGAGGGTCAGGACAGAGAAGAATGCAACAGAGAACGGAGAGGGTCAGGATAGAGAACAGAGAGGGTCAGGACAGAGAACAGAGGGTCAGGACAGAGAATGGAGAGGGTCAGGATAGAACAGAGAGGGTCAGGACAGAGAACAGAGAGGGTCAGGACAGAGAACAGAGAGGGTCAGGACAGAGAACGGAGAGGGTCAGGACAGAGAATGGAGAGGGTCAGGACAGAACGGAGAGGGTCAGGACAGAGAACGGAGAGGGTCAGGACAGAGAACGGGAGGTGACAAGGATGAGAGCCCAAAGGTAAATCAGTCATCAAACTGAAGTGTCTATCTATCCTCTGACTGCCTCCGCCCTCACCCAAGGCTTGCCACTGTACCTATCCGCTGGGCTACACAAATCAATGTTGCATTGCGCTGAGGAAGTGTAATTCCAGATAGGACCCTTGTAGCTGTCTCACATAAGCCTAAGAAGCACTGTTATTAAACTGAGAACATCTAACCAAGTTCTAGTTTTACCTGAAACCCATTCACATATGCTACTGTGATTTAGTCGCCTCCAAAAGTATTGGAAAGGCAAGGCAAATCCCTTTGATTTTGATGTTCCCTGAAGACATTTGGGTTTAAGATCAAAAGATGAGTATGAGACAAGTTCAGAATTTCAGCTTTCAATTCCTGGTATTCACATCTAGATGTGTTAAACAACTTAGGACTTATCGCCGTTTGTATTAGACCACAGCATTTTTAGGTGAGAAAAGTAATGGAACAAATAATCTTGAAGTAAATAATATTTAATATTTGGTGGCATAACCCTTGCTTGCAATAACTGCCTCAAGCCTGCAACCATCGACATCACCAAACTGTTGCATTCTTCATTTGTGATGCAATTCCAGGCTTTTACCGCAGCTTCTTTCAGTTCTTGTTTTTTTCGGGGTGTTTCTCCCTTCAGTCTCCTCTTAAGAAGGTGAAATGCATGCTCTATTGGGTTATGGTCAGGTGATTGACTTGGCCAGTCTAAAACTTTCCACTTTTTTGCCCTGATGAAGTCCTTTGTTTTGTTGGCAGTGTGCTTTGGGTCACTGTCCTGCTGCCTGAAATTCCTCCCGATTAGTTTCAATGCATTTCTACGTAAATTGTCAGACAAAATGTTTCTGTCCACTTCTGAATTCATTCTGCTGCTACCATCATCAGTTACATCATCAATAAATATTAATGAGCCTGTTCCAGAGGCAGCCATGCACGCCCAAGCCATAACATTACATCCACCATGCTTAACAGATGAGCTTGTATGCTTTGGATCATAAGCAGTTCATTTCTCCAGACTTTGGCCTTACTATCATGTTGGTAGAGAGAACTTTTGCAGCTCATCTCTTTAGCAAATTTCAATCTGGCGTTCTGATTCTTACTACTGATGAGTGGTTTGCATCTTGTGGTGTGGCCTCTGTATTTCTGCTCTTGGAGCCTTCTTCGAACAGTGGATTGTGATACCTTCCCCCCTGCACTGTGGAGTTAGTTGGTGATGTCACTTACTGATGTTTTGGGGGTTTTATTCAAAGCTCAATATTTCTGTCATCAACTTCTGTTGTTTTCCTTGGCCAACCTGTTCGACGTCTGTTGCTCAGTACACCAGTAGTTTCTTTATTTTCAGGACATTCCAAATTGTTATGCTTGCTATGCCCAATGTTTGTCCAATGGATCTGATCGATTTTCCTTCTTTTCTCAGCTTGACAATGGCTTGCTTTTCTCCCATTGACAGCTCTCTGGTCTTCATTTTGGTTTATCCTCTTTTACAAGAAATGCAGTCTTTATAGGTTTAAACCAAGGATGGATTCTTAGACTAGTCATGCAGAGCTATTTAATGTTTGAACAATCAACCTAAAAGTCACATGTTCCAATATCTTTTGCTCACTTGAAAAATGGGTGGGTTCAAACAAAAGGTGGTATGTCCTTTGTTGTTTAACACATCTAGATGTGATACCAGGAAATTAAAGCTGAAATTCTGAACTCCTATCTCATAGTCATCTTTTGTTCTTAAACCCAAATGTCTTCTGTGAACAACAAAAACAAAGGAATTGGCCTTGCCGCTCCAATACTGTTGAAGGGGACTGTAAACCCACTAAAGTGTACCTGCTAACCTCCTTAATAAATGCATGAGTGTTGTACTCTCTAAAACAGCACAATCTGTTTGAGTGATTAAAATAGAATAATACCTATATCAGATCTAATTATTTGAGCATGCTTACCATAAAAGTTTAATTCACCACAGATTTTGGAAAATCTTCACAAATTTGACCTAAGATCAGCCTTGAGTTCAATGGGCTTAACATTTTTGAACTAGCACACACTACATGAAGAAAACACAAATATTTTAGGTTGGTTGATTTGTGATTGTGGAGAAAGACAGTATTTGCAAACTGTTCAGTAGTCCTACAACTTTGATTATTAAAATGTATTCTAAGTGTGAGAAAACTATCAAAAATCATTGAAATTAATGCTCAATATGTGTGTTTCCTAACTCACACATCTTCATTTAGGGAAATAAGGAACAGAGTTTGACTTATTTGTGCAGTTATCCCAGATATACTTTATATACAGAGCTAAAGCTGTCAGGGCTAGCTTTAAGCCACTGCTTTAAGGAGTGTGATCAATTTAGTTTCATAGAAGCCACCAAGCCCAGAGCAAACTGTCAATAAAGAGCTGCATCCTAAGCACTTCAGATGTAAAGCAATAACACCACAAATGTATAATTCATTTCAATGCAGTGAATGTTCTCTGGGAGTCAGCCATCAAATACAAACACACATTTCAAGAATTAAGTGAAAACACTGAATGCTAGAAACCTATATGGTACATACAAAATTGTCCCCATGAACATTGTACTAAGAATTAAAGAACACACAGAACTGGTCAGGAAATGATTACTTCCCTTTTCTACATTATCTTCTTACCAGAGTACAGTATGCTATAACATTCCTATTTTCAGCAATGACCTGGGAGCAAATCGGCTAACTGTCTTGCACAGGGACCACAGGTGTATTTTTACCACACTGGCTTGAGTTTTGTTTAGCCTAAGCTACTCTGCCACTCCCATGTCTAAAACTACACCTTTAAATGACCTTTGAGACAGAGGTTAAATACCATAGTAACATACACTACTAAGGCATTTAACAATGCATTTACTTTATAATTGTTGTGTAACAACCTGATCCTCCTAAACAAGCCACTCTAAATAGTCCTTAATAATGGGGTATGAAGGATATATTGCTAAACTTGTTGTTGAGAATAATACTTCAATTAAATATCAAGTAGAAAGGACAATGTGTCTCTGCGATATAAATATCTCCTAAATTATTTCTGTCCAGTTCCCTAGACGTCGCCAAATGGCTCGTATTCGGGTCCCAATATACACCCTTTAAACAGATGCTCCACATTTCCATTTCACAGAAGAACAATGAGACTTTTATGCTATAAAACACTACTATGACAACAAGTACTTATATACTCAAACAATTGTTTGAGTGAAAAACGAGTTGCGAAATATGATCAGACCGCACACAGTGGAACATGTCAGAGGGTATCAACATTATAAATATACATAAAGAGACACATGAGACACAGCAACCCAAATTCAACATACTTTTTTATTTGGAACAGTCCAATAAAACAGGCAATATGAAGAAATAGTCCATAAAGATTCTTTCCAAAAGGCGTTCTTTTTCTTAAAGTCGGAGGATGCAAAAAGAGATAATAACGATATAATATTCATAATAAGGTCACTGTAATCGAAGGTAGCTCTTGCAGAGTTCGTGGTCCCTAATGTCCCCCCACCCGCCGTTCTTGACGTGGGGGGCCACCCCCCCTGCCCCGTTGGCCGGCAGTCTCTTAGTAATTAGTAGGTTCTTGGGGAACAGCTGGTTGCTGCTGCTCTGAATGATGTTCTCGATCTTGGTCTTCTGGCTGGACGGCATGCACGCGGACCTCTTGTGGTGCATTCCGCAGTCCCCAGCGTGGAAGACACGGGGCGCCTCGCTCACCATGACCTTCCAGTACGAGGGCAGGCAGGTCACGGTCAGGTGCTGCAAGGACCAGTCCCAGTTGTAGTCATCATAAGTGCAGAAGGCATCGGTGCATTGGATTAGCTTCTGATAGGTCTCCCTGCTCAGGGCCATTCCCATGTTGTGCTCGGTGGACTTCCAGGCTTTCACCTCCACCTTGTTGGCTTTGCTGCCATAGCTGATGTGGCTGTAGCTCCCCAGAGATAGGATGTCACAGTCCGGGCAATTCTCCCTCTTCAGCACTGACATCAGCTTGAGGAGGTGGAGGAAGTCCGGGGAGAGGAAGTGGTCCTCCTCGATGAGAAGCACCAGACCCTGGTGGTCCTTCAGGGCCCGGACCCTGTCCCACACAAAGTGCAGCTTCCACCACCAGTGGTGCTTGGTCTGAGAGAACTTGGCCTCGCGGTAGTGGCCGAACGAGTCAGGATACTCCGCGTTGATGCAGCCCAGCTTCAGGGCGTCCGCTTTGGCAATGTCTCTAGGGCAGTCCCTTGGGTCGTTGCCCGGGAACTCCTGGGGGTACAGCTGAATGCTGAAGGGGAAGAAGATCTGGAGGACCTGGCAGAAGTCGACCGAGGCCACCACCTGGTTGATCTCCGGTGACCAGAGGTCATGGCTGAAGACGAGCAGGATGCTCTCCACTCCCCAGGCCTTCCTCAGACTGTCCACCAACAGCCTCAGGTAGTCAGGCCTGTTGTGCACCTGGACCACCACAACCAGGTCGTCCTTCTTCCTGGACGCCCTGAACTTCTCCTCGTGCCTCACCGTCTGGTCGAAGTTGAGCTGGAACACGATGCCTCGGTAGACCAGGGTGCTGTTGTCCACCTCCGGCTTCGCCTCCTTCTCGTCCTTCACCTGGCGCTTGTCGGGGCGGTTCTCCGGGTGCGTCTCGTTAACAGGTGCCACGGGGGCGATGGGGGGCACGACGGGTATCCGGCTGACTGCTGGTGTGGCCGGCAGCTGAGGCTGTACTTGGCTACTGCTGCTTCTCCTTGCCGTGTCGGCCTCCTTGGGGACCACCACCACGCCGCTCTTTTTATGCTTCCCACTGGTCCAGAAGGCCAGGCCACACACCACCACGACCAGCGTCAGTATCACCACCTAGGGATCACACTCAGGTCAAATCCTATCCCACACCTGTTTTCCTATTAATGTCAATCCCGCACGGTCAATTGTACAGCATTTGTTTGAAGGTAAGATGCAGTTAGATTAAGTAACAGAATGTAAGAATAAACATTACGAGTTAACTTAAGCAGCTCAACTGATCCAGTGGGCCCCGTTCATTTGGACTAAACAGCCCCCATGCATTTTATACAGCAATTTAGTCATTTAGTAGACGCTGTTATACAGAGCGACTTACAGGAGCAATTAGGGTTAATGGTCTTATTCTACGACCGAACAGATTTTTCACATCGTTGGGTCAGGAATTCAATCGGGTAAACACAATGGGATTGTATGGTCTATGACTGTGGTCAGATCAGATATCTTTCTTTGTGCCTTTTAAAACATGCCCAGTACAGAAACATGCAGCACATACACATGACTGGGGACTCGTCGTGTATTGTACCTTCCTCTTGTAGATTCTGAATCTCATGACAGGCAGTCACTCCCTTGCAAAGGGAGACGAGCTGAGCGTGGAGAAGAAAAAAAAAAGACAGGTTTGCAAATTCAAGTGTTACTTCTGTGCTTCGGGTACAGTCAGGAAGACAGGCAGGGAAGGCAGGCAGTCAGGCGTGGTAGAAAAGGACGGCTAACGTGTGTAGCTGGTTGCCGGCGCTAACATTTGGAATGTAGACATGGATCTTTGAGGAATGTCAGTGATGCCATGTGAGGGTCCCTTAAGGCATGACGGTTTCTGAGAGGCTGCAGGGAGGCCTTGCGCATGGATCCCACTGGAGGGGAAAGGAAAGTATTAACTTGTTGTCTTTATTAAATGCACCCTGCAGAAATCTTATGATCAGCAAAAGAACCACAGGAATCAATATGCATCTTTTTCAGCAAAACAAAATCTATTTCGGTATAACAGATAAAATACGCCACAACCATATCCAAAATGCACTCTGGTCTACTTTACGCAAGAGAATTGGTCAAAATTCTGCCGTGGTGATTTGGTTTTATTCTTAATTTAGAACTCACTTAGACCTGCTATAACAGCCTGAGCTCCACTTCAACTCTCAATGATTAGCTCTGTCTTCTCATCTCTTCAGCGATTCTGGGTTGCCCTCACTTAATCAATACGCATACCAAGATATTCACAAAATAGAAAGCAGGATAGCCTTCACAAGGGATCACATTCCCACTCTGACAACGGTCTTCCTATTCCACATCAACAACCTAGTCTCCTTATGTACAGTGGAGGGGAAATTATTTGCCCATTTTATGATTATTTTAATCTGTAAATGAAGAGAATCAGATCTTCAACTCAAACTTAATATTAGATAAGAGAAACCTGAGTTAACAAGTAACAACAAGTGTTTTCATTTAATTTAGTCCACTAAGCAAATTAAGCCACACACAATGCCCCTATGTGAACAGGTAGGCAAATATCCCTTTTTACTCAATAACTGGGTGTGTATGGGTTTTCTGCAATATCAGCCTCTTACGTTGATGTATATGTATAAACTGCTTTAATATTTGTGGGTTTTGGAGTATGAGTTCAGTTCCGGACTTTAACCAAGCCAATACAAAAGGTTATAGGTCAACCTTGATGAAGAATTGCACGTGGGTTTGAATTACTGTTGTGCTACATGACCCAGAAGCGCTTTAGCTCTAGCTCATGTGCTGACAGCCTCAAGATGGAGAGTTCATGATTTCTTCAATGGTGGCAAGTCTTCCAGGTACTGTGGTATCAAGTTTCCACTACCACCATCATGCTTCACCACTAGTATGCGGTTCATTCTAAGGAATGCAGGGACATTCTTATACACAATATGTTGAAAAGACATCTTTCAAAGTATTTGGTTAAGTAGGACTGAATAAAAATAAGTACACACATGTTATTCGTTCACTCAGGTTTCCTTAATCTAATATTAGGCTATATTTTTGGCTGAAGATCTGATAACATTCAGCATCGCAGCTAGGGGCATAGTGAAGGGAGCAAATCATTGTACTTGGCAATGCACTTAACGGTGTACATTACAACACTCATGTTGACTCCCACACTACATGACAAGATACACAGTCAACAAGCTGTAGAGCTAACCTAGCCACCACATAACATTTCAAACAAGACAACTCATGTTTTTGAATGTTAACGTACAAATATTTTTGTTTAACAATAACAATATTACCTCCAATAAGATAGGCTCCCTTAATGAAGCAGGAAATTGGGGTTATATAATCAATATAGTTCATGCAAATGAAGCTAGCTAGCTTCCTCCACATCTAATTATCCTCTTCCTACTAGCTCTGGGAAGTCTCGCAGGGACATCGATGCATCAAACCATTGACCCATTTTCGTTCAAGAATCGTGGCGTGTAAAAATACATCGCACACAACTAATTGGCTAGTAATATGTAGGTTAAACATTATTTACCAAGTGAGTTATGGCAGCTGACCATTTAGCTAGCAAGCTAAATGCGCCTCATACTAGACGCTAGCTTGGGCGAGCGAATCATATTTACAAGCAAGCACTCCAGTTGCGACTCAGAATCATTAAACGAATGCCATAACAGACAGTCGCAACAAGCACAATTGTTGAAAAAAGCGTACATATAGTTACCTTAAAAAAGTAGTCGTGCTATGCAGCTATCTCAGCGAAATTAACACTGCGATGACGCGAGATATTCTTTCTCCTCCATCCCTTCTCTTCTGCTCCCAATTTCTGGGCAAAATAACACATATAGCCAGCTACAGCTAACGCTTGCACGAAATACCAAATACGAAACCACTGCCAACCTCTGGTTCCCACAATGCATTACTCCGGAGGGGGGCTCTCAAATTTGTCATAAGAAATGCATTTTTATATTAGCTTACAATGTTGTATCGCACTAATTTAACCACTGAACTGTACGCTTTTACAAATATATAAATCAGTCAAATGTATTTAAAAAGCACTTTACATCAGCAGTTGTCAAAAAGTGCTTTAACTTAACACCCAGAAGCCCCAAGGAACCAACAACAGTGTTGAATTTCAACGGCTAGGAAAAACTCCCTTAGAAGACCGAAGTTTGGGAAGAAACCTAGAGAGGAACCAGGTTCAGAGAGGTGACCAGTCCTTTCTGTCAGTGCCGGGAGAACATTAAGAGTACAAGTTATAACAATTAAATGTAGGCGGGGGGGGGGGGTCACCAGAGTGGCAGCTTGAATCGTTGGGTATCGTCTTGATCTGGAACACAACCAGGAGGACTGTGGACAGGGACAGCAACAAGTCTTTCAAGCCTGGTATCAAAGCCTGGTAACCAAAGGGACACTCACCAATTGCAACCACCCTGAAATGAGGGCTGAGTATTGCCAGCAGAGTACATCCCAAGTGGCACATTCTAGCAATATGGAGATATCTGCAGGAGGTCATTTAAACAACTGCTTTTTGTAATGTGTTCTAATGTAAAGCACAATGCCTGAAGTCTGAATATAAACTCTTGCAGTCTCCAAATTCTGCTGCCTAAAAATATAAATATTTAAAGTGATTACCTTTGTGTTTTTTTTCTTTGCATGTCCACACCACCTACCCCATGTACAAATGTCTTGGTGTGTTTTATTTACACTTAATTGTAGCAGGGGAGGTCATGCTTAGACCAAAGGTTCCCTTTTAGGATGAGCCCTGCATGGACACAAGTAGGACACAATAAGCTTGAGAAGCCCCCCCCCGCCCAAAAAAAAATAAGAAAACATGAACATTCAATGCATAAACATATTCTTCATGTAAATATTCCTCTATATATTCCTCTCTCAGCCTTCTCAATTTCCCTAGAGGCACCAATTAAGTCAGTTTTAAATAATCCGGGGATGTGTTCTAAATGTGATGTGCAGAAAGACTTAAAGCTGATATGATGTCTTTACGCTAGGTGAAACCTGGTGAAAGCCCCTTTTGTCAGCAATTACAACTTAAAATAAAACTGAAACTACAAAATTGCATACAGTACATTTGGTAATAATTTTACTCATATAAAGAAAGTAATATTCAAAGTTGGTTTCTGATTTTCAAACACAAAGAGGTCTGGAATAACATTGATTCCTTCCAGCACACCTGTATCTCTCCGTTGGAAAGATACAGGTGAAGTTAATTACATTCAGGATACTTTGTTGTAGATATTTGTTGGATATACAAAAGGAATATTCTCGGGACAACAATCCAATCCTTTATTATTTTATTGTATTCTTGTTGTGTCTAACAATCTGTTATGCTCATACCAACATCTCTACAACAAGTTTGAGAAGAACAAGAGGTGTGTCCTCTGATGTACATCAGACCAAGACATTCTGCTTCAGCCACACTGCTCACTTAATGAGAAAGATTCACTAGCACATACTTTCTGGGAGAGTGCTGTGCAAAGGAACCCTTACATTTAAAACTAAAACATTTGAATCCCACATTCATCAGCGCATTTGTCCCACTGCATTGATTTTACTGTAATATTGATCTGTCTATTTCTATATTTTTTAAATACAACATTTGTGTAGTTTGTTTACTGCCTTGTCTTGCATTTGAAAAATGTTGGCCGGGTCGTTGTTGAAAATGAGAAGTGACTCTCCTGATTAAATAATTGTTAAATAAAATACATTTAAAAAAAATCTTAGGCCAGCGACCTGAATTGACCTGGCAGTCATCCTACTTTCCATGTGCTGCAGTGTGACGAGACTAGGCAGCCCTTTCCGACATCCACCTGGGTGACTCTATGCCCATTTTCTCCACCCTTTCTGAGACCTCTGGGATCTGTTAATATGCCACAACCAAGAATTGGACCTGGTCACAAAGGTCCAGGATTTCTCTGAAGAAGTGACTTAATAAGAGCACTGCCACTAGAAGGAAGGACAACAGTTTTCAATCTTTTCCAATAAAAAACAATGTTTTGATCCAATTTCAATATTCCATATCTCTTACAAAAAGCATCCCATGAAGGTGAAAATAATATTCTGAATCAGAGAACAGGGAACAATTCACAACAATTTGAAGAAAGTACTCTAAGCGAACCCATAAACTAGATTTAAATGTGGCTTAAGTGGCTATCCAAATTATTTTACAACCTCAAATGTTTAGAAAACTGTCAAGGAGGTTGGTCACGTGTTACAAAGCAGAGGACCACTGGTTTGGACCCAGTATAAGGCAAGCAAACTGTCACGGGAGGAAGCTAAACTGTTAGAAGCGGTATGCTTTAAGTTGTTTTTATAATTTTACTGAATTGGAAAGGGTACAATGCAATGTTATATTATTCATTGTCAACCGCTTATCCCACGTACAGGGGTGCGTGGGGCTGGAGCCAATCCCAGCTGACATTGGGCAAAAGGCAGGGTACACCCTGGACAGAAAACCAACCAGGGACACCCACAGGCAATTTAGAGACAGCAAACAACCTAGCCTGCACATCTTTGGGTGGTGGGAGGAAGCCGGAGCACCCGGAGAGAACCCACGCAGAACATACAAACTCCACACTGAAAGGCCAGGGCAACCGGGGGTTGAACCCACAACATACTTGCTGGGAGGCGACAGCGCTAACCACTGCACCACCACACTCCCCTGTTATATTGTTAAGCACTAAAAATGTTCATTGAATTCTGTTGCTTGCCTTAGTTAACCCTGTGCTGTGAAAGCTCCCAATTTACTCAGACAAAAGATATTTCCCAAACAAGATCCTCATCATTGGACTCCATCTGTCAACCATTAAAAGAAATCCACTTTTGAAAGATCATTGGGAACGTGGAGGAAAATTAAGACCAAATAAGCTAGAGATGAACTAACACAATTGCATAGATTAGAAAAGGGGAAAAAATATCCAAGCATTTGGATATCACAATGGATGCAGTACGATAAATAATCAGGAAGCAGGAGCTGCATTACACCACCCAATCATTGCCAAAAGGTTATGTCTCAAAACACTGAACTCTAACAAGAAGTGGACTTGAAAGAAGCTAATGAGAAGCCAACAATAACTTTGGAGGGTGGCAGGAGGATTTTACTAAAAACATGAGTGATCCAGATACAGTTGGCGCCATCCAGTTGTGCACTACATGAATGCACTCAACGCGATGTTTACCGCTATGCATTGTGGTTGGAAGAATGGAAGAGGAAGTGTTATTTGCGCATGCGCACCTTACAGTCCTCCTTTTCTATTTCCGAACGACTGAGACAAGATGGGCCATCAGCAGCTCTATTGGAGTCACCCCAGAAAATTCGGTCAAGGATCCCGATCCTGGTCAGTTGTGTTTAATATATTGTTTGTTATGTATTATTATACACCTTTGAGTGATTTTCGCTGTCTTAAATAGTTTCACGGACTCATATTTAAGGTTATATCTCTAACCACATGGACGTTTTGCTCGACCTAATATGGCGGCCGATGTGCAACAACGCCGGGCCCTCGCGTTCTTTGCTAGTCTTTCGTTGTTGGCCGTTTGAAAATCATATTACCACCTATCTATTAAACGTTGAAATAGACTTAAATAACTCTTTAGTTAATATTGCTTCCAATGTGGACTTATGTCTTCTAACGTTATGCTTGAGGTTCCTAAGTCTTACCTATTAGTAGTTTGAATGTAGCATAAACTGTAATGTGCTGTGGAAACGGATGGTGGTCACTACCGGTAACACTAGTTGTTCAACAGTATGGACTGTATGTATTTGAACGCTATTCAAGCATTTTGGGAGTTAGGGAATGTTTACGTTTGTTATAATACGTGCATTTCTTCCTCCAGCCGGGTATGCTCAAACAGACACGGTCTGATCCGTAAATACGGGCTCAACATGTGCCGCCAGTGCTTCAGGCAGTACGCAAACGACATTGGCTTTGTCAAGGCAAGTATCAGTACAGAACCCTCCTATATTTGCATTGTATTTAGTACCCACCTGTCCTGCTTTTAGTTTACAGGGCTTTATCAATTGTATGTGACGACAGCCGGGAATTGAATGTCATCCTCTGTCAGTAACAGGGATGCCATTTCCCCCCCTAGATAGTCACTCGTTTAATTAAATACGTTAACGGTTCAGGTGGCAGCACCTAGTCGTTTTGTAGGAACATGTAGTATTTGGTGTGGTGCCACTCACTGTGGGCAAGAGACTTAAGTTGATTTGGTCTGTCGACATTTAGTTACCCAGAGGGCAGGTGAAGATGGTACATATAGATTTGGCAATGTGTTCTTGCTGATCCTGGATACCATTTAGTATATTTTAGTTTCCCCTATGTAAGGAAGTGCAAGTAAGGTTGAGAACACGTGAATATCCGATTAGAGACAATTACTTAATTACAAATTAAGCTACTGTTCTGTGTCGATGGTGACTCTGCTACATCAGTCTAACCATGTTATGCGTCTTCCTGCAGCTGGACTAAATGCATTGAATGCAGACGGTTCCCCATTCAAGATCAACAGTGGAGGATGCAGCATTGAAAATAAATGTTTTGTTCAACATAATGGTCTTGTCTTGTGTTGCCATTCTGCATGCAATCCTTACACTGGCTTGATTAGCTGATAAGTGTAGATGTGTACTCAGCCTTCCTTTCAATGTTGTTCTTTCTATTATTACGTCTTATGCCATTGTTGGCTAAATATTGAAGACTTGCAATGAAACAAATGAATATAGTTTTCCTTAAAATGTGAGGGATGTTGTGGTGCTGGGCTATGTTTGTTCCAATGTTTTTAACATGTAATCCAACACATTAGACTTCGGATACATCTGGAATGAAGCAGTAGTAAATATGGAGGGGTTAAATGATGGTGTGAACAGCCCTATACAGTGCATTTGGACTGCTTGTTCAAAACTGATGCTGTGATGAGGAAGGGTCACCCCTCAGCATTACTGTAATTTCTGTTGCTTGTAAGATCCTTAACATGTCAAGGCTTTGGGTTGATACTGGCATGGAGGGGAGTTTCCACAATAGTGCTGATACTAATTGTTTTAAGGCTTTGAATGACCCAGTACACCTGGGAATATTGGGGATTTGGTTGGGATTCATTAAACCCCCCACAGCTATGATTGTGGTGTTACATGTATTTTCTACTTCAGAGGTTGTCTTGGATTATACAAAATTATCTAGTAACAGTAAAGGTAACCATTTATGTAGAATCTGCTCAGGTTTTTAAATCGTCTCATGGTTAAGTTTGGTTCAAGTTGATACATGCTGGAAAATTATTTTTGTTTTATGTAGCTAATAGTGTGAATCAAAAATCGAAATTTCTCTAACATGGTTGTCTTTACAGTGTTGGATTACTGGCAAATAATACTGACCAGGTCCCTGTGGTGTGTAGGCAATGTTTATATACTGTCATTACAAAGCAAATTCAAAACAAGCTTTTCTTAGGTGAAATGAGATTAGGACTGTTATCAGGTAGGTGGTTGTTGCTGTTGGTGACCATTTCCACCACCAGATGGCAGCTGTGGTCTATTTTTATATCCCCTGACCCTCATTAGTTAGAAAAGTAATCGGTAGATAGCACCTACTTGTACTTATTATTTCTTATTCATTCTGATCTATTGCAGATCAATATCTTAACTCTTCCCCCTGCATTTAATAAAAAAGGAACCTTTGTCCTATTGAATACTGATTAATTAAAGTTCTTCTCGCACCCCTGGTTTTACCATGGCCCAGATAGAAGAGGTTGCAGGATGAGGTCTCGGCAACAGTTTGATGAGAGCTGCTCTGTGTTCTCTGTAACACTGCAATAATGAGACGGAGTCTTTCCATCCTTCCTGGATGGGGTACAGAAGGAGCGAGGGCAGGCTGTGGGTGTAATGAGCAGTAGCTTCTCTCCATCTGTGGAAATGGTACAAAGGTAAGGCAGGGTGAAGATCCACTCTTTCCAGATGAAAAGGCATGAATCCCTACACGCGTGTTTATAACAGCGTAGTCCTGCGAGTGAGCAATATGGAGGCCATACAGTAATGTGTATTTGTGCAGAGGCTGATACTTCTTGCCCACTAGCAAAAGCGTCCTATTAAATCTGAAGTAAACATGCAGGTGTAGTTGTGGGGCACTGGGGAGCCCCCACCCACCCACAACAATTTGACTCCCAGGCACCAACTGCAGTTATTCCATCTCTGAAAAGATAACAGCTAAATAAATACATTTAGAATGTTTTGCTGCCCTGTTGGCATGGAAACATTCTACGGGGCTTACCTGCACTCTGCTGCTTGCCCACAAAGAGGCACTTTTCACTGAGGAGCCACTGTAGCTGTGTGAGAATGAATGACTTATCGCCATTCTCTGGGTTTTCCACTGTTAGGCTGTATCCATCGTTTTTGGTATTCACAGGTTTCAACACTTGCCAGCCCTTTAAAACAGAGTATGTAAAAAAAAAAAGTAGGGTAGGAATCAGAATAAATCAGATTTTACTTTAGAAAAGTCTACTAGTTATTTAATTGAGGTTAAAAGTGCAAAAACCTTTACAGCTAATACAAAAATGCTATTAATGGCCAGGCAATATGTGCCAAATGTTAGATTGTTTCTACATAAAAGGATAGCATTTGGTGCTATTATACATTTTAACAGCAGGAAGACAAATTTACAAAAAAGGTAGCAACTGCAGAAACGCAATCTTGTAAGCCAGGGAAGCTTTTTGGCTATTCCTAAACAGACAATGTGCTGTAACATCCATCATATCTGCTGAACCAAACATGATAACACAAAATATTGTGTCTTATGGCTGGTTATATTCTCAGAATGCCAAGATGAAGACACGCTATGAACTTTATCCCAATGCTAATAAAGTTGAATAAAAAGGAACGCCTACACAGGATATCTGTCCTTTGTCGTTCTATGTGGACATCATGCTGGAGGGTGTTGTACTCTTGTCTCCCATGACCCTGTTGGTCCTCTATGCCATGGACATATTGGATTTGTTATCCCTCATTGAACAACTATGAGGCCAGGGTCATATTCTGCCACAGTGACGCTGACAGGGCGGACAGCTGGTAACGTAGTCCCGGGTCCAGGCCTTGGGTCCATTTGGTTGGCTTAAATATAATTATTTATTAGTCAGTCAAACTTGGTATTTAGTACTACTTAGCTTAAACGTTTATTACCTGTTTTATTGAACAGTAACATCATTGCTATTTATAAAATGTTTTGGCCTGTGGTTTGGCTCCTAAACATTCAATTTTGTCCCGGGCCCTGGGATTCCTGTCGGCGTCCCTGTTCTGCCATTCTCTCTTGCCTAAACTGACAGTGCCAAAAGGCAATCCATCCTCATGGGCCATTTCCAATACATTATTCAAATACACGTGTGCTGTAACAAATTATTTGTGGGAGGATTTGCTCCTATTGTGTTCTATTCTTCAGGAACTGGAACATTATTTATTTATTGATATTATCTCAACTGCAACCAGGGAAGAATTTTGAAGCTTTCCAAAATGTTAGTGTGCTCTTCTGAAATATAATTTGTGGAGTGGTGGGACTGGCATTTGCGATGAACAAACACTCGAGGTGCATGTGTGAATATAAAATCATCAAATCACTGTCTTCAAATAAATCAAATGCCCTTTCTGTGAATTGATTTTGTGACAGTATACAGTGACAACCTAGATAACAACAGCAAACACCTCTTAAGGCACTGTATGCCACTGAAATAATAGTATATGTCATTGTCAGGCTTACCGTGGCAGTCCTATCAATTCCTGTTTATGATGGCAAATACAAGGGTGAAGACAGATGAGCAAAATTCTTATGTTGGAAATAATATAACATACAAAACATTGGTAGCAAAGTTGTTATTTAGTTCTTGCGTCAAAGCTTTTCATATCTTACAATTTCCCAATGAGGGTTCTTAAGGAGAACACATATTTTCATAGGACTATTCTGCATTCCAGCACCTCCTAATTTAATATTTACACTGCTCAAAAAAAATAAGGGAACACGTAATCATCACAGTAAAACATCACAGATATCTCTTTGTCTAGTTAGGGAGCATCAGTAATTGTGAATCAATGTCACCTGTTTTGGGCAGATGAAAGTGACAACTGGTGCACTGCAGAGGCACGAGCAAGTGTGATTGGTTATGCAGATGATAGCCACAGACAACTGCTCTCTCCTTATCCTTCCCGACTGATTCCTCTAGTTTTACAGTGTTGTTGAGGCAGTGTATTTATCACTCACAATCTTCACACAATACAACAATCGGCCTGATGAGGCAGCAGTGCACCACGGCTGAAACTCAGCATTCCAAGACAAGAGGCTTGGGAATGTTCGAGGTGCGGGTCGATTGGGTCCTTGCCCAGCTCCCTGGGTCGAGGCTTTCCACCGACTGTTAAGAGATGCAAATGCAGACTGTTCAGAGTCCGTACAGATATGGCTGTCAGCTGAGCCATAGCTAATTGAATGCCTGCACGCCATCTGAAGTATGGAGCAAAGCAGAAGCATAGGGATAAAACCATTAAGGGGGGGGGGGGGCAACACCAAGCGACTAGGAAGGAAGGAGTTAACAGGTGGACAGTAATGATCTTCTGTGTGTGTGGACTAGAATATCTCCGACCGTGGCATATTGTGTGCTAAGCAAGGGCACAAGGATCGCCTCTCAAACATACGAAAAGGATGTAAAAATGTTACGAATTACAAAATTACCAAATTACAAGTTTGAGTGAGCTTGGCTTAGATAGTAAATAAACCAACAAATGAACTTGTCTGCTTTAAAACAGCATATACAGCTCTGGGAAAAAGGAAGGAAGCACTGGACCTTTTTTTTTTTAGTTTTGAGTGATGAATAGAAGTGTGAAATTTGCAGTGGTCTCTATCTTTTAACCCTTCTGTTCCTCACTTGAAACCTTCTTTTCAACTTTTTTGGAAAGGGAAGAAAAAGGTGCAGTGGTCTCATTTTTCTTTCCAGAGCTGTATATAATCAGTATGAGTAATTCATTATGTTTATTTATTCCTGCATTGTGTAAATAGGATAATTGTGGATATAAAGTCAGTCTTGTCCAAAGTATGAGTAATTCATTATGTTTATTTATTCCTGCAATGTCTAAATAGGTTAATTGTGGATATAAAGTCAGTCTTGTCCAAAGCAGAGTATTGTAGTATAGGTTAAGTTATACTTCACAGATGTACCAGAACATGTCTGCAGCTGGTAGGCACTCAAGTAATCAAATAAGCTGAACCTAATTTTTTTAAGAATAAATAATGATCATTTCATCTGCCTACTTGCATTCTTTTTTCCTCTCTTCATCTCCTCAGAACCCTTTGAAGAACGTCAGAGTGGAAGGAACCCTGACTTTTCCCTTTCAGTGCATTTTGAGAAGGATACAAGGAGAGACAATGCAATGAGTATGTAATTGAAACACAATTGAGATCCACTATAATAGACATCCAAAGAAAATTCTGAATGCAACTCCTGTATGGCTTCAGTCACTGCAGCTTTTTTAATAAGTGAGCTTAAAAACGAGGTCAAATCTTTAGTAACTGTATTCATGTTTAGCTAGGGCCTCAATTTAATTTTGCAATTATGTTAACGGTTATGCACTTTAATTTGACAACTCTTTACATTGATCTTCTGTGCCAACTGATCTGAAATGTCTAAAGACCTGAAGCCTGTTCAAAAAGAAATTCACTGATATTAAAAATAGTTATTGTGAACTTACACCCGGAGTACAAATCTTGCAGAAAGTATTAAAAATGTAAACTAGTGAAAATCAAAATTTTTGCACATACCCTTACAAATACACTCACTTCAGTGTGAACACATTGTGCCCATACCCTTCCATTACAAATACACTCACTGCAGTGTGAACACATTGTGCCCATACCCTTCCACTACACATACACTCACTGCAGTGTGAACACATTGTGCCCATACCCTTCCATTACAAATACACTCACTGCAGTGTGAACACATTGTGCCCATACCCTTCCATTACAAATACACTCACTGCAGTGTGAACACATTGTGCCCATACCCTTCCACTACAAATACACTCACTGCAGTGTGAACACATTGTGCCTATGTGCATTGTAGTGACATAAGTCTTGATGTAGCAGATTTCAGTTCCAAGGTTAAAGGACATTTATCATTTACCTGACATTAAACAACTAGGTTAGCTATCTTACTCTGACACAAATGGCTTCATTTTTGATGTACCATATTCAATGTATGTGCCTTGTGCTTGTTACCTGAATTCCTTTAGCCTATGTTGTTTTATTTTGACGTTTGACTAACTAAGCTTACCTGACACTAGCTAGCTTGGCACATGTTGACAATAAAATATATATAAATTAAGACAATTTGCTAATTGGTTTAAAAGTCACTTCAAAAAAAGAAATCACTTCAACTTGAATAAACTGTTAGCCAGCCCAGAAAACTTTTGCTATTGATGTTGGCTCGCTGAGAATTTGTTATCTTGCTTGCTGATGTTTTGCGCAAATTTTACAGTTGAAGTCTGTAACTTTCAAGAACAGGATGTATTCTTTAAACTCATTTTCCCAGAAATCTTGCCAGTTGCTGGTGTGATGTAATCACTCTTTAAACCTCACCAGCTGCAGACCACCCAATAGCATCCAGCTGCACCAAGGTTCATGCCTTTCGCAGATTTGCTTTCTTTTGATCTAAAACACATTTTCCAAGATACCATTACATTCTGAACATCCATTTGTTTATAAAATGTTCTCTCTAACTTGTCTCGCTTCACGATCCACAAAATGATAGTAATCACTTACTTATTAATTTCAATCTGAGCATTTTTTGATATGTCGAACACATCACTTCCTGTGTGCTGGAACATTTTTCCCACTACTGTGAGATACCTACCCGAATACATGGTAGGTATTTATCATGTGCAAATACAAAAAACATACAGTTGTGCTCAAAAGCTTGCCTACCCTTGGAGAACTGGTAATATATGTACCATTTGTAAAGAAAAGCACACATCTGAGATCTGGCCACAGTGGCTTGATGATATTAAGGTCAGGAGACTGTGATGGCCATTCCAGAGCCTTCACATTTTTCTGCTGTAACCACTGTAGTGTCAACTTGGCCTTGTGCTTAGGGCCATTGTCATGCTGGAAAGTCCAAGAGCTTTTCATGCGCAGCTTTCGTGCAGTAGAATGCAAACATGTTGCATTCATCTTGCCATAAATTTTCACAAGATTCCCCATGCCTTTAGAGCTCACCCCCCCCCCCCCCAAAACATCAGTGAGCCACCGCCATGTTCACAGTGGGGATGGTATTCTAATCAGTATAGGCCTTGGCTAAAGAATAAGGTGCAGTGGTCTCTTAATGTTTACCAGAGCTGTATAGGAAACCGTCACTAGAGATATTTTTGGAAGACGGTGGCACCAAAGCTTTATTTAAGATGTCATATTGAAGACAAGCAAACATTCCTCAATTGCCATTTTCAACAGTGTGTAACTTGTGTGTCTGTAACAAGATCAAACATTCAAGGGTATGTAAACTTTTGACCAGGGTTGATTTCTGTTATCATTATCATTTAAAAAAGGGCCAAACAACTATGTGATAATAAATGGCTTCATATAATCACTATATATGTTCATTAAATAATGAACCCAGGCATTTCTGGCTGGGTATGCAAACTTATAAGCACAACTTCAGCTTTAATGTCAAATTTTATGTTGGGTATCATCAAAAAGCGTAGATTATCTTGAATTTGAGCTACATTATATGTCAGGTGCATGAAGTAAATGAGTGAAGATATAAGTCTGTGATTTTTCTTTATTATTCAGTTTGACACTACATTTTAAAGGATATTCCCCCCCTCAAAATGCATAGGTCCAAAAGTCACGGTGTGCCACTGTTTTACACGCTATATCATGATCATGGAAGTTGGGCCTAGACCTAGAGATCATACTTTCTGTGTAGTGTGTGATTATACCAATAAAACCTTTTACTTAGGGTAAGGGTAATGTACTGGTAAAAACCTGAATCTATGTTCACTCGAGGTCTGATCCAAAACTACTGTGATGTATGTATGTGCACGCATTCATACGTTTATATGTGAGAATGGACGTCTGAAGACAGAGCAGTATCTGAATTTACAGTGTGAGACACATTAGCTGTGGTTACAAATAGACGTGACATGTGAACGTTGAGGAGACAGATATGGAGAGTGACAGTCTGGGATGGAATACAAACCACATTTTATCCTACACACATTTCCTAACAAATAGACATTACTGCTTCGCTTTTCTTGGCCAGAGGGACAGGGTACTTAGTAGTACGTAGCTTTTTATTAGTAGCCTACGAGTGTCATACAACTGTACAGCATGACACGTTATTAGGCGTAGGCTGCTACATTTATTTAAGAGTTTTGTGTGGGCGTGTCTGGAGTAATGTGTCATCACGCTCTGTAAATAAATAGGGTGCTGGAGAAACACGCCTGAGGTTTTCATGAATCTCAATGACAACAACCACCTGGATCATGCAGCGCCACTCGGATGTGAAAACCAGACACTTTACGTGTGAGGTGATAAACATGAGGCAAATGGGTCTAAACACCAACACTTAGCCCCTCTTTTGTGAAGCTTTGTGTCCATACGTTTAATTTAACGAACTCAGAACTCAGAAGTTGATTATAGTGATGTGGTGAAGGTGGCCTCGCCACACGCTTTCCGGTGGATCCGGCAGGGCTTCTCGTTGTCTGAATTTGCCACATAACCTCTCACTAAAACCCTCGCAGCTAGAGGAATTACTCCTAAGTGGAAAAGATCAAGAAGTGACATTTAACCGTATGCATGAAAATGGTTTCAAGGCTGCGCGCGGTCCCGTCGTGGTCCGATCGTGGTCCCCAGGCTGCAAGCTTGGTGTCATTTATTTCTGTGTCACTGGATATGGCCGGATAATCACACTATAAACCTTAATGGATCGGCCACAGCCATAATCCAGCTTGAGCTATTACTGCTACCGGCCACATTTGTGTGAAACATGTGAAGCATTTCAATATGCTGCGTGTTTGGCCTTTAATGTAATGCTCAGTTCCACATGAGAATATCCAACACCCATTTACAGGCTACCTTTATGTCAGTGCATCCCTCTTGGAAATTTGCTCGGATACTTTTTTCTTTGACCTTTATGATTTTGTGGCACCAACGCCCTCCTGCATCATGTGGGTCAGGCCAACATCCCAGGGAGAACCACCTGGGCCAGAGCTGCAAAACATGGCCCTGAAACCCAGCCCAGCTTTTACCCTTGAACGCAGCTCAGCCCCCACCCCTACACGTGACAAGGCATACCTGCTCTGAAGCCTCGTAAGGGGGAAGATAAAAGGGCCTCATAAAAGCAGCCCTGAGTAGAAGACTAAAGGAGTAGAGTGTGATGCTGTGCCCTACTACTGGTTTGCTTACATTTTTTTCTGTTATTTATGCTCAGAGTTCACCCTCCATGGCCTAGAATCTTGGCACTGTGTCAAGGATTCGGCCTCACAATGTTGGCAGCTAACTGCCAGGCAGATACTTCACCAATACCTCATGAGGTGGTACACGGTTCAGGGGTAACTTTTGACATTAAATCGGTGAGTGCGCATGGGGTTTTGAACTGAACTCCTGTGACATTTGGTTTGTGAATCAACAGCTATATTCAATTGATTGTAACGAATTAAAGTGTAAAAAATGTATGCAGCAATAACAGAAGGTAGTGTTAACTTAAACTTAAAGAAAGAAAACAAATAAACCTGTTGGTGGTTCTAATGTAGCTTTCAACCTTCCCGTTTTAAGGAGGAAATCAGTTCATTGGCGGGTTCTTGTACGAAGAATTGCAGGACAATCACAGTCTAGGAACCTAAAAAGTACTTCTTCTCTACAGCAGTGATTGACAGTGTTTGAACCCGTGACCCCACAGTTCCTTCTAGTTCCTGTTCTGCCACCAGTGATGGCCACATCTGGCGTACCACCAGAAATGTTTCCATGAACAAGAAGACGACCACTGTCACTAACACTTGACTTCTGCAAAGGATTCAGAATATTGTTCTGTTTTCAGAAGACTCCCGCGGACCGCTGCAGTGACAGCTCAGTGATTCCAGGAAGCATGAGGTCAGGCCACCTTTTCCGGGAAATTGTTTTTATTAGTTCTCAACTTCTGCTGAAAAAACGCAGAAATACACCGTGAAATCGTGTTACTTTCCGAAGTGTACTCCTTCCATTGTTTTTCTGTCAAAAGTCTGAATATCACCCCAGAACGTCCCAAGCCACTTGACCTACGGTTGCATCGGTTGGTGACATGCGTGGTTACTCACTACTCACGGTTATTGTTTGAAATGCATATAGGTCCAGCTGCCATTTGCCAAGGAAATGCTTTTCCTCTTCCTCAGGCTTGCGATTACCCTGAATGTAGACCTGTAACTGCTTGGTGGTGGATGATGTTTTGCAAAGCGTGAGCCCAAACTAAAGAATGCCTGAACCAAGAGCCTCTCAAGCTTCTTTCCTCAACCAGCTTTGCCCAACTGAAGAGATCCTACTTCTCCCAGAGCAGAGACGTTTTTTCAGCTGGCACCGACAGAGCCCCTTTAATTGGTACGCATATTTAAACTCAACATTTCCTTTTTGTGTTTTTCCATGTCTTGCGGAAAACTAGAGTTTAAACATTTTGATACCTGTGTGGAATCAGTCGTCATTTCTTTTACATATCCGTCTACCCCCACCGCAGATTTTTTGTAGCTGGAAGCTTCGGTGAGAGGTTAAACGGGGAGGGTAAGTTAAGAGATTCACGCCCGGAGCGACAACAGACAGGTGTGAGATTAAGACACATTGCATCAGAGCAGACAGAGATACCCGGGTTACTGTGGCGGAGGTGGTGCTGACGTGTGGGGCTCCCACTAGATTAGCTGTGCCTCCGGCATCCACCCACCTCCACCTCTCCAAATCAGATTAGTGCATCTCCGCCTGTGACAGAGAAACCGCCTGTCTCCTTTTCATCCCTCTCCGGTGCTATTGATTTTAGTGTGTTGACCCCTTAGAGGATCCAATATCGGTTTACATGTTGCAGCAGACACACATTTAAAGAAACAGAGGACCGGAGTGTTTGTTTTGTGTGGTGTGGAGTGGAATGGGTGATGAAGGGTGTAATTGAGAATGAGTGGGATCAGTAGAGGCAGGTAACCATTGATTACCGCAGGTTATATAGAGAGAGACTATTCAATAGAAAGAGATCTGTGGAAATTATAACTGTCTGAAGGAGCAGAGTGAGCACTGACACGCAGCACCACGCAAGTTTAGCTGTTCTGGATTTGAATATTCTGTCACAGCGAGTAGGACTGTTGGTCAAGTTTGAGGTTCTGAGGGGACGGACCGCAATAATTGGAGATTTCAAGTGAGATAGTTGCACAATTAAATTTACGGTATATGTTTAAATATGAAGCAGAGTATGCATACAGGGGAAATATTGAGATGCTGCATCAACATGTGGACAAATGAATCCCTTTTAGAGTTTGGGTTACATTCTTAGTTTCCTTTCATTCATAGCTGTTTATACATCTTTGTCATTGAAGTTTGGCCGATTTGACCATCGTCTTTCCGTCCACTCCCATACCAAGCCAGCCTTGAGCCATGTAACCCTGTGAGGAGAGGTGACAGGAAATGGCCTGGATGGGGAAGCAGGCTGGCGTAGTGATGGCGCCGGGAGCGATAAGGTTTCTACGCCCCTGTGGACTGGATAGCCAACTAGCTAACAGGGACGGACCGCTATTCCAGAGTGCTTATCTCTCTCTGTCATGTTGACTCCTCCGGTTGTCTGTCGTTCTGCCTGTCAAGTCTTCCATTACGTTCTCTACCCATTCTTGCACCACCTCCAACTACTAATACCAGTCTCCCTATCCTTCCCTCTAGTTTCCTCTCAGTCCACATCCTGTCTTTCCACCTGGGCTAAAAGAAAGGTGGAGTGCATCAGGTCTTCACCGGTGATCATTAGAGCCATCATGTGGTGCCATTTCATTTTAACTGGCTCTCAGGCCCACTAGCCCCCCTGTCCCCATTCGAATCCCGCATTGAGACCCTCCCCTGGGCAGCGTTCTTTCACCTCCACACCACCCGTTTCTCTCTCCAGCACAGTTCCGCTCAAACTCTGAAACTCTCGTAGGGGCCTTTGTCACTTCCCATCCCGCTAATCTGACAAATACTTCCACTGTTCATGAGCTCCACGGCCAGGATCCTCCCCCCACCAGACCAGTGAACACATCACACCGCTCCTCAAACATCTGCCCCCGTCTTCTGTGCAATACCGCTGTCAGACACATGCAAATCCATTCACATGTCACCACTCTGACCTCTTATATGACCACCCACTGCCCACCCTGCTTCTCCTCTGAGGGCACCTCAGACACAGATTTGAGGGCACCCCTTCAAATCTGTGTTGATTGGTGACTTGATGTCACTATTTAATACATTGCACTTAATAGTTTTTAGGCTAATAAAAAGAGAAAGAGAGGAGAGAGAACTTGAGAGAGACAGTGAACGAGAGGGAAAATGACAGTCAAAATGTTGCAGTTGGAAATGTCAGGAGGTGTGGAAGTAATCAAATTCAGGTGCCGGTTTAGACCATTTCTGAGCCTAGAGAATAATAAAAATACTTTCCACTGGCCCTGCCATTCCACAAACTCTCAATTCCATCAATTTTCCCAGTCCTCTTACACCTACCTTGACATCAGTTCTAGGAATGGTGGCTGTTTGTTTGTGTTTGTGTGTGTGTGTGTGTTTTCTGGGGTTGATAATGTATGTAAGTTCATTTATGTCCTGTGTGTATGTGTTTAGAGGGTACACAATAGAAAATAGTCGCCCTGATCCCTCCTAATGACAGAATTACAGGGTAGATAGCCAAACCAAGGGCTGTTTGGAAGGGGTTAGTGGTGAGACATTTAACTATCTTTTATTTTTTTTTAAAAGTAGATTTATGCTGGGAAAGCCTTAGATAGAGTAGAGACCTCAGGGGATGCGCTTTGAGGTTTCAATGGACGGCATCATTTTGAGACCAAATATTTTAAGACCGTTATTTTGTATATTGTGTGAATTAGAAGGATGGATCGCATGTCTCGGGACCATTACTGAGGATAACATGAGCTGTGTGGTGTGGTTTTGAACCCAGATTCAGTCTAGTCTTGTCTCCAAATGTATTTTCCAAGGTAAACCGGTCCTGGGTTTCTTTGAGTGCAGATGTGGTGTTCCAAATACACGTCAGGGCACATTGAGGAAAGAAAATGGAAGCAGTTGAAGGTGCTTCTCACTGTCAATGCTAGCATCCTGTTTCAGTAGATGAGGTGAATGTAACCAGTCAGAGAGCCAGAGCTAAACCATGCCCTCCCTGAGGAGAGTATTACCAACATTGTCTCTGTCTGCTTTCACTTATTCAGTGCTCATTAAATATAAAATACCAACACTTTTGCTGTTAAGGGGATTTTATTCCTCTGCAAAAGCACTGGTTTTCACAGAAAAGGTAGTGATGTGAAAAATCGATCCTTACCAAAGACATGCCAAAAACACAGCTTCATATTTCATTAACTAAAAACGGTGTTTGCGAAATACCACCTGTTATAAGATTAATACATAGATTATTCAGTTATTCTGGGTTATTCATCAATTAACTCACAGATTATAAATAGTGCCAAAAAGGCTGTGTGATTCCACCCAGCAGATTGACAGTCTGCAATATATTTACCTGCCACCATATTTATATATATTTCCCTGTGCAACATAAAAAATACTGTACATAGATATTCCATATCTTACAGAGAACTGAACTCAACAGAGAACATCAACAAGCCTAAAAAAGGAAAAACTAAATGGACAACATCTATTTTGATATATATATACATGGATTACAGAAATCTACAAATATATTATTCATTTGGTACATTAGGTAAAACAGCTGCTTAATTTACAGTTCTTGATGTGGTTTGAGTGTGTGTTTCTGTGTATGTGTGGGGGGGGCGGTAAAAGCGAGTGTTTGCTCTCCGGGCAAACCTACAAATAGATTCGCTGACATTCTGCCGTCTTTTATTAATTCATAAATGTCAGAAAGGATCACCGTGGTGCAAAATGACGACTGGTTTGGGGGATTTAAAAGTCATGGTCACAGGAGCAATTCAAAAGTCACCCACCATTGTGCTGCTCCGCCACCATTTTTTCTTCCACCTCCTTCACTGCTCTCATTCTCTCCTCCATCAGCAGGATTGGTTCATCCCCCTCTTTTCCTCCACTCCCTGCTGCTCCTGCCCGCTGTTTCACACTTCTGTCAATGTTCTATCATACATACTTCATCAAGGCTGCATGGAACAAAGCGGCGGGCACAAAGTCTTCATGGAAGCAATGGTGTTTTTTTCTGAAGTAGAACCACATTCAAGGTTTCTGAGTAATAATGACTCTGTCCTGTGTACTGGGCTACATGGAGATGGCTGTAGTACAGAAGCGCTGCTCATATAGTTGTTTCTCATTATGACTGTGAAAGATGTGGACAAACAATGGAAAAGGGTGCCATTATGTGTTTGTGAGGCTTCTTGTTCATTCTGCTGTACTGTCTGGAATCTCTGACACAGGATACAGTCAGGATATAGGCTTGGGGCAACACCCAAGGAGAAAGAAATCTTCACAACAAGCCTTCATTATGACCAATGTTCCAAATATAATGGATAAAACAAGAAGGAGTCCAATATCCATCTCCGTGTGTCACTTTTCCACAACTGAGAGTGAATGGTAGTAACATGGAACATTTACGTACCATCAAACGGAAACATTTACACAAATTTGGTGAAATACGTGTTGTTCACCTAAAGGCATAGGAAATAGTGTGTGTGTGTGTTTGTGTGTGTATGGAGGACTAAATGTGATGTGAAATAAATAAATGAAGAAACATAGAAATATCTAAATAGAAATTTAAATAATGAAATAGATAAATGAATACCTATTGCATTTGCATTGTGTACACATTGTGTGCATCGTCTAAACGAAATAGACTTTCCATTTGGATGGTGTGAAGTTGTGTGCGTCCAAATGCAATGGGGAAAAGATCAAGAAGCGATCTTGGATGAAGCTTTCCTCATTGGACCGTGTGTTTTATGCTTGGAACACTGTGATTGGACTCTTGAGAACAACCTATCAGATGTGGGCTGTCTGTACAGCTCTATCTAATGGGTAATATCCCGTGCCATTGCATTGGGACTATGCCCAACCTCACACCATCTAAATGAAATGTCCATTTCATTTGGACGATGCATTAGTGTACCCATTACAAAAGCAACGTGTATTCATTTATTTATATATTTATGTATTTCATTGTTTATTTATATATTCATTTATTTATTTCATATAATGGCACATTTAGAGAGACAAAGTAATTGTGAATCCTTTCAATATGTGTACTGCTTCTTACATTTTAAGTAGATCTCATTATTTCTGACCTGGCTGTCAACGCCTTTCCTAATGACAACTGAGGGTATAAATAAAGTTGTTTGCAATTGAATTAAATAGAATCCTTAACCAGATCTGACTGTTGCTCATGACAACAAAACATTTGCATTCTCTGATGGAGAGGTCGTCGACAGAAACAACAGCATCTTGTCCAGTGATTTCCTCAGGATGAAATACCACTGAATACCACTGAACAAACCTTTTTGCCGCAGTAGTGGCTGTTGAGACTTGTAGGAAAAGTGCTGTGCCTGTTTATTCTCTACTGTGACCCAGAATTAGTGTTGAAGTGTTAAGCAGGAGAACAGGGTTTTAGCTTCAGGTAGATGAATCAGGTAGAGACATACATCTTGAGGCTTTTAGTATGTAAGTAAGTTGTAAAACAATGCAGCTGTACTACACAAACTATTTAGTATGTATCAGCAGAGTTTTACACCTCATGTCGGCCATTCTTGAGCTCCTCACCACAAAGAAGACAAGACTGGGAAGGTATAATTGTTATTTAAAATTCTCTATAATAAAGGCAGTGTTTCAGATATTTTCAGAGTATGGTCGTGTACTCTGCAGGCCCAGGCTGTTTTCTCCAGTGCAGCATCTGGACAGAGAAGAGCTTTGATTGGTTAGAGCTGGAGCTGCCCTACTGTCGGGGGTGGGACTGAGCTTGGTTGTTTGGATATCGGGTTTCAGAGTAGGGAGGGGCCAGACACAAGACAACATGGGCCTGGACTAGTACCCGGGCCACATCTAGTGTGAGCGAGAATCTGAGCCTGCTGGAACGTGTTGTCAGAACAGTGTTGTTGTTTGCAGGGAATGACAGCCGTTGTCCGGGGTCACATCAAGGTTCTGTGCACTCAGGGCAAGGACACAGCAAGGAGTTGTCAACTGCCAAAGGAGGTCTCCCCCGTGGAGGAAAAGCTGTGTATTAATGTCGACATTTAGAAATGTGGAGGTGTCAAGTACTAGATCGTCTAAAGCCTAGTTCAACAGTAGTCTCAATTTTTTTTTTTTTTAAAGCATTACTACTTTAATTACTACTTAAACTGCTTGTTTATTTCATTGGTGGTAATATTCTTGGTGTATACACTGAGTTGGCATTCAGCAGGAATGTGTATAGTAATTCAATAGTAAACATTTAGATATTGTGTAACTCTGGGTTGTACGATGTCAATGGACAAAAGTCATGTAATCCCACAATTATCATTAAGGAAGCTCTACGTAGTGATGAGTGAACCCGGTTCTTTACATACAGTGGAGTATCCAAGTCCCTACCGGTTTACTAAACACCTCAGTAGCAATTCAGGTTTTGCCATTCATCTTTTCCAGTGTCCACTTGCCTTAATCAGTGATTTGAAATTCTTGCGTGTCTCATTTGTAGTTAACCGTCACATCTTATTAACCGTGCCGATATTTGGTGTCACCCTATCCGCCGCCCACACTGCCCAGGAGCCCTATGTGAATGATTTATCCAGGGTCATTTTTCTACATTATACCTGTGTGGAAACATGGGATCTCAGTTATACCTCCATTAATGAGGGCGTGAATGCTGATCTGCTGCTGTATTATCATAATCAGGATCAACACGGCGACAACATGCTATTCATGATTGATGAGCATTAGGTTACAGTGCACTGACGGTCCTAGGCTGGATATGATTGGATAAGTAGAGGGCTTGTTTTTGTGTACGCGTGTCGGTGTGTGTGTGTTTGTGTGTGTGTGTGTTGGAGTGCACCGTCAACCTCATCTTTGGAGAGGTCAAACCTTTATTATCCAAACATAAACTGGATTTAAGAGAGAGACAGCGTTCCTGTACAATCTAGGAAGTAATTATTGAGATGGATTTGACACACCTTTCCTTTAACAACGTTAGTCTGACTGATCGGAGCATCTGGTTGAAGTCCGGCAAATTATAATATATGGGGTTTATTTCGCACGGTGATGGTGTGGTAGAGAAAGCTGATGGTGACAGAGTGGGATTCGGATGGCGTGTGCCTACGTCTGACGTTGTGAGACATGAGGATGAACAGGAGATCGCCATCTCCTATTTGTCTCTCTTTGGAGAGGAACTTAGGCACACATTTTGGAATATGTCCTCTTATGGAATAATAGTACAAAATAAGCCAAATAGCCAGCAGACATTTTATTGAGAGAATAAAATGTTTGTGAGAGAATGTTTTTGAGAGGTTAATTACATTGTAGCAATAGCCATATCCTCTTAATGTTCTTAGATATGAACATAGAGGCCTCCCTGTTAAAAATCATACTCTTGTGGTGTAATAATTCCAGCTAAATAATTTGACAGCAAATGCTTTTTGCTGCAATTAGTATGTGTGAATCAAACCCTAAGCATTTATCGGCACCAACATTGTGCCACCAATCTCCACTTCATCTAGGCCTATTTATATCAGAGTCTTTTATCAACACATTTCCAAAATGTTTAGAAATTATTAAAGAATTCTGTGAATACCATAGTAAGTACTAAATGGCGGTTCTCAGATAAGTCAGTGGTGGTGAGGACGATCAAAGCCGACCTTTCTGTCTCTGTCTTCTTGTTTGGTCAATAAAATGGACACAGAGGGCTAATCGTCATTGTTACCTATTGTAAAAACAATGACATCTTAGATGGGATCTGGAGAACATCATCACTGTATAACAATGAGCTTTAAGGAGTGATATAATTGTTTGGGAACCAGCTACACTATGAATAATGAAGCATGTAAAACCCTTTCCTGATAAGTATAGAGAGAGCATGAGAGAAAGAGCCACAATGAAACAAAGAGAGTGAGAAATTAAGGAAAAGAAAGTGACATGGATGAACACCACATCGACCACATGCAAAGTATCAAGTCCACTTTTTAGTTTCTTTTCATGTGACAGCTGGTGATGAACAGTCTGTTCAAGGTCAGTGCTGGTTGTAGGTGTGCTAATGGATAGGCTGAGTCCTCATTGAGAAGGCTATGGTTGGTCGAGTTCGCATGAGAAGAAGATGATTGGATAATGTTTCGGTTGGTTGGTTTCTCACTCCAAGGATTCTGAATGGATTTTGATCAAGTCTGGTCACTTACACCTGGGACTTATGGGAAATGGTGTTAAGTCAACCTTTCACAATCAGATGCTAGCCCTCGATCTCTCATAATCACATTAATATAATTTTGCTCTGTTTACTGGGTTTTCTTTTCCCCAGCCTCTCTCTCCATTGACGCTACATGGCGATTCCAGCTTATGTTTCCGATCTTTCTTACAATCTCAGCGGTTTTTCACATGGTCTGAACCTGAGCAGAAATGACTGTGAGTGCACGGAACAGTGGATATGTGTTGACTTGAGATATTGTACCAATTCAGGGACAATGGGCGGCAGGACTGAGGCTCAGACGATATGCTCTATGAACATCCCAACCAGGAGGGTGACGGACTGGTATAGATGCCTTATGTCTTGATCTTAGTACTGCCGTCAACACTATTGATTATCCCATGCTTTTGAAGACACTGGAAACCCAGATTGGTCTGTGTGTTTATTATAATCTCACTCCCATCGCCTCACGCAGGCCTCTAGTCATTGAAACTCTAAAGCCAATGACCGCTGTCAGCCACAAAGCTCTGGCTCCTGTGGTAACAATTACTTATGTCTATGTTTCAGACAAGAAATTTGATGGCAGGTTCTTTTAATTTTTTAATACAGAAAAAAACAAAGTTTGTTTGTTTTAGATGCTGGGAAACTAAGATCTGCTGTTGGATCTGACAGTGAACTTTGTTGGGGGTTGTACAGTCACCTAAAATAACAACCTGGAAAAGGACCAGTGTGACCGTTTCTATTGATCGCTATGGCACTTTTCATGTTCCAGTTAATATCCTTAATAACATATTGAGCACTACAGCATTCTTTTTGGAAAACATTAAGTCTTGTTGCTTTCAAACACAATGGAAATTATCAACATACAATAGCTAGATAGTAAACAAATCTTTCTACAAAAGACTTGAGTTGAATAAATGATGTCAAATAAAGTATTTTGTTTGTAGATATTCACACGACTGGGTGACACAACATTTCAGAACATGCAGAAAATCTCATCCTTCTGTTTCTTGTGTTCTTTTTTGCAAAAACCGTTCATCTCTCATTGCTTTTACACACCACGACAATTCTAGTAAACGACTCTTTACTGAAAACGTTGAACTCAGTCGAATAATGAATGTCTGACTACATTGAAACATTTGATGCATGTTTTTGATTTTGAATAATGTCTTGAGCACCTTAGTGCATGGTTTGAAAATGTCAATTCTGCATGGACACGATTGCTCAAGCAATCAAGAAAAACTGGGAATACATTTCAGCTCATGCGAAATGCCTTTTAAAGGGAATGTAAAATCCTCATAAATATGAATAACACTTCAATGTCACAAACTGAACTAGCTATTTGAGATTAGTATGAACTACTCACATGTACAATCAAGCCCTGCTGAATGGCAGATCCTGTAGCCGGGTATGTAGATGGAGTCCGCAACAGCTCTAACACCTAGTGTCAATCTGGCTAATAATGGCTAAACTGGAGGGTAAATTGTCAAACTGATGGGAAATAAAGTGTTGCTGCACACTTGACTCGTCAGTGTAACGTGTTTTGCATGCTTGCCACGGCTCTCTACAAACCTGATCCTCTTCTGCCTGACTCTGTTTTCTTGTAGGAAAATGAATGACGACACAACTATATGTCAGACGTGAAAATGCTGGTGTCGGTAAAATAGATGTCAATTGAATTTGTGCCCTGATGCACGGAATCATTTGCATTGGGTGGAGAGTACTGTTTTACATACAGTACCAATCAAATGAATCCGTATGTGTCCAAACCATCTACTGTCAGTGTATACAGGTTCATGTAGGGATCCCGACTAGAGTTCGTTAGAGCATTTTAAGGCTTGGGCCGTGTTTGAAGGTTGACAATTCCATTTTGGTTACTTTCTGCCGATTCATGACAGAGTTGCAGTCTCAACTGTCAAGTCTTCAGTGGTGACTCATGTCTTTACTGGGGCCTGCGATGGAGTATAGTCTGGCCTAGGGGCGTCAGGAGTTCCGTCAAGGCACTGGATCGACGAACCGCCCTTACTGTCTTTCTCTGGCGGGTTCCCCTCTCTCCTCTGGGAAATCCTCTATGCAATACTATTACGGTGGGGAGGGGTGAGTCCTTGACTCATGTTTTCCCATGGGGTCCCTAAGAGAGTGCATAATGTCATGTCAGGCTTTTTGCCACACTTGATCTGAGTGCAGTGAGTCACAGACGAGATCTTTCTGTATGGCGTATGGCTTTGCGCCCCATGGGGCTTGTGCGATGGGAGAGAACTCTGTGGGTTATGCTCGGTCTTGACTCAGAGTGCTTGGCGGTCTTTTGCTGTCATCTCTTTGGTGGTCTGGGATATGCCTGGCGAAGTCAGCTGAGGTCTGCCTGGGGTTGTCTTTGGATGGTGCCCAAAGTGTCCCCTGCCCCCTCAATCTGTCACTAGTATCGATACTGCAATAGCCTTTGTGCTAGGAGACTAGGGTCAGTCTGTATTGGCTATCCTGCAGCTTTAAAAGAAAAGCTACCACTAATTCATCTGGTGTTCTGTTGGATCTTAGGAGGGCTGGAGCCCTGGGATTTCCTCAGGACTAGCTGTGCTGACAACTAGCCACTACGCTTCAGATTCTTACTGCTTGCTTTATGTGGCTTTAGGCTGGGTGTTTGCATGAGCTCTTTGTAAAAGCTAATATGGTGCAGGTATGGTGTATGTCATGTGTATGGGTTGTCTAGAGTATGTCTGGTGCATGTGTCGTATATGGACAGTGTATTTCTGGTGTATGTGTGGAGTATGTGTGGTGTATATATATATAAGTGGTATACATTTGGTGTATTTGAGGTGTACCAAAGCATTGCGAATTATCAGATGATGACGTCATTTTCTTTGGACCTGTCTTTCAAACTGCCATTATGAACCTATCAATTGCAGTGCTGGTTTCATGTCTGTGGACATCACTAGACCTCTATGTGGAATTAACAATCAAACCTGACCTCAACACTGCCATAATGTCAATTGCATCACTTTTCATGTGATCTATAAACCTCAGCAGATGTCAGGAGCATTTAAAATCAAATCTCAGGATATAAGCTGTCATTCTTTTGTTTATGGCATCAGTTTTCATGCCTTTTGTCATTCTTCTGTCCACAAATCAGTTTGTTCTTTTTGGATCACGTTCAAGAGTGAATTTATTTTTGAGCTGTATAAAATCATTGCCATGTGTGGTGTGTAGTATTTGTATATTGTCATTGGTGTTTGTGTGTGGGTTGTGCAGTGTTAGTATAAAGTCATTGGTTTATGTGTTGTGTGTTTAGTGTTTGCATAAGGTCATAGATGAATGCTTTGTTTTGGTTTGTGTTGTGTTTGATCATTAGTGTGCATGTAGTGTTTCTGTTTGGTCATTGGTGTGTTTCTGTGGTGTTTATATTAGGTCATTGGTGTTATTCTTATCCAAGCTGTACTGTAGATGAATAATCGTGAGGATATTGGTCTGTGTGCACATGTATGTGCAGCTATGTCTAGCTATTTACATGTGCGTGTGTGTGTGTGTGTGTGTGTGTGTGTCTGTGTCAGATGCTATAGATACATGTCTCTTGTGGTTGCCAGCTCCCTGCTCTACTGTGTGTTCAGCCTGTTAATGAAGTCCAGGGCTGAGGATAAAAGGACTTTGTTTATGGAGATAACAACAGCTCAATCACATACTGAACCTGAATACCTAATTGGTATTATTAACTACACTCTAGGCAGCCTGAAGAAGATAACGTTCATATATCCAACCTGAGCTTAGTTACGATGGGTGACACTTCTTTTGTCAGCTGTATGACGGACCCTTAATCCAATTATGTGCCTTCATTTGTATCAGAAATACAAATGAAGATCTATTTGGGATATGTCTGCTATAAACAGGTAGAATGTTTCATTAAACCCATGGTATGTTTTGTGGTTTGGAGGGTTTTAGTTTGGTTAGCTATCAGGAGAGGGAAAATTAAATGCCAACTGGTACTGTTGTGTTTTTACTTAAAATCATACCTTATTTGTGTCCCAAATCTAGCTTCTGTGACAGCATTCACAATGTTCCTGGCATATTGTGTTTTTAGACTAGATACACTGTTTTTGACATTTTAGTAATTTGGATCTTATCCAGAGCGACTGTATACATTTTAAGATAACTAGGTGCACCCAACTCAGTAGTAGCAGAACGTTCTACTCAAATTAAAGCTGACAGCGTAATGTTTTAGTATAGTGGAAACAACCATGAGGACACCAGCACTAATGAGAATAACAGGTGAGTCTTTAATGTCCAATACAAAGATCCTCCGACAGAGGTACAAACATCACCGGAGCACTGACAACAGCACTGACCGTAATCCCTACAGACTCTGTGCAACACAGAACGGACGAGACGAGCAGGAAGCCTGTTACCCACGAACGCCGGATCGATGGGGGGGGGGGGGGGGGGGGG
>JACXGJ010001101.1:0-24783 GCA_016801105.1 Esox niger | reverse complement strand
TCATACACACCTATAGTCTCATTTATAAAGCACTGACCTAGAGCTAAAGCCTACGGCCATCGGTAGATGCGTCCTATACTCCAGTTAAAACCCATTGACACTACCCTGCGGACACTGTGTTCTAATGAAGTAACTGGGCCGCTGGACCACATCCACTGTGGTCTAGCGTGCCTTGAAGACACACAGGAGAGTAGTAGAAGCTACAGGTGAGCAGCTGGAAATCCTGTCTAAATTCCAACCAATTATCAATCCAGAGCAGAATCCAGCGCCATCCTCCCGTTAATGCGACGGATACGACAGGTTTCACACGGTGCTTGAGCGAGCCTTAGGCCGCTGCTTTGTACACGGCTTAAGTAAAATGTCACTTCAACATCTCACATCGGTGTGTAGTGGCATTGTCCCTTTTAAAGAGAATTCAGCCCAAGCTCTGGAATATTCTATTTCACTTGGCTGTGTGAAAGGAAACACACAAACTCCCACAAACACACACGCACACACTCTCCTGCGGTTTCATGCTGACCTTTTTATTATCACCAGGTCTTTATTTCCACAGAAAACAAAAACGCTGGCTTAGAGATGTGACTCCCATTCTGCTTTGTGTAGTAATCATGGCCTCTGTGTGTGTGTGTGTGTGTGCATGTGTCTGACTCACGCAGTCATACATACACGCTGAAGCCTGTTGGCTTCGTTTGCTTTCGACTGGTCATCTTTTCCCTGCGGGGCCTGATAGACCGGAAGTCTCCTGGCCAATAAACCAATGGGATCGGACTACAGAGCCATAAAGCACACCCTGCTCACACGTTTATAACCAACCAGAGTAGAACACAGCACAACAGTATGTCCAGCCTTATGGCTGCTCCTGTTCCTAAACAGATCCATAAGCTGTACATTTATATGACGGCCTTCAGTATTGCTAGGACTGAGGGCTATATTCAATCAATACTGGCTTCTCTGGGAAGGAGAAGTTATAGTACATTATGTTTTGCCCCGCAATAATGTGTGCAGTCCTAAAATCGATGGAACGATGTTAAGGGTTGTGTGGCGAACACAAACACGCTTCTTTGGAGAACAGGCTAACGTGCATTCAGCTGTAAGGAACTAAAAGCCCACTGTGAAAAGCTCGATGAATACTTAAATGATTGTGAATGGGTTTCATGCGAGCGATGTTGAGAGAAAAGGATCCTTGTCAGGCAGTTTAGCAACATGTATCCGTCCGTCAACAACTGAATGGTGAACGGCGTATTTAACACCTCGTATCTTCATAACAGCTGCAGCACTTGTTAGGTCCTCGGTTGTGTGTTCCGATTGCGAGGAGAAAATAAAATGACTCCGCTACATGTTTGTGGCTTTTTTATTTCTTCATTCATATTCAGGCTTTTAAAAAGAGCCACTCAGCACTGCCACGAGCAACCTGAGGCACTAGCCGTGTAGTGGTAGTAAATTGGCCCAGATGCTTATATGTTTGTGTGTACGCTGGTGTAAGCGAGATGGCGTCTGTGGTTGCTTCTATTTATCACATCCAGGACAGCGACAGCACAGGAGCGCTTAATGAGGCTGGGAACCTGGTTTCATATTGATGCGTTTGTTCCATTTGACTCCCCTCTAGTCAGAGTGGATGTAATGTAGAATTTTAAAGCTAAACCCGTATCGCTTACATATCCAAATTGCCACATTGAGAAACAGGAGAGTGGATACTATCCATTACCTTACATCAACCCTGTATATTTTGCATGTGATTATTCAGTCCCCAAGAATCTACCATCAGAGCCCATGACATCGAAGTGGGCAAGACACTGAGGTGTTGTCAATCTATTTTTCTATGAAGTCATTCCTTTGCAGATTCCCCAGTTAAGCCCCCTCAGAATTTCTGATGGCAGTGTTACTCATTGCAACATAGTGTCAGTCTTCAGATACTTGTGGCACACACGTAAGCCCATACAAGCCCACACATGCACGCAAACACACACTTTTCTGTATAGACATTGCCTTAATTAGAATTGTTGCATGTCTGCCAATAATTGGTCTCCAGAATGAACCTGGGTGTTTAATAATAAATATCAACACAGTGAAACAGAACAACCCTCCCTCCCTAAGAGAGAAATGGATTGGTTAAAACGGCGGAAGGAATAAACTGCAGAGGAATAAACTGCAATGGAATGGGGACAGTGGTTAGTTAGTCAGCTAAGAACATCTCCAGGCCCTCGTTGATCAGTCCTTGTGTTTGTGTGTGTGTGATTGTATCTGTAGAGTAATCAGTCCAGGATGGAGAAACCCAGCCACAACCACAGTCTTAATGTCCCTGAGATGCCACTCCGGCTGGTTAAACAACAATGTTAAGCTTCCATTTGTCTTCGCTTTCTCGCCGCTTGCTCCCTCCTCTCGCCTCCCTCCCTCCCGCCTCCCTCCCGCCTCCCTCCCGCCTTCCTCTCTCATGATAAACTAATTAACTTGATCTTGGCAGGGCCAGCGTGGAGAAAATCGGTAAATGGTCTTGACTGTATCCTCGCACAAAGCCCCAGCAAACAGGTCCACATTGGCAAGACGCGGGCCGAATGCGTGCTAAAATTCTGGCCCCATCCTTCCTGCCAACAATGGGCTACTGTGCCTATGCTAATGGGCTCCACATTGGCCCTCAAGGCAATGGCTCAGTTAGGCTCAGTGTGGGCAGCCCATATCTGGTGAAGGCAGCCCTCGCCTTCCCTAGAATGAAGCCTTTTCTCCCCATGCAACTTCCCAACAGTGGAACATTGAGAGACTTAAATATTGTCCCCATGCCGACTACTCACAATGGGTGGAGACTCTTTTGCTATTTAATAGGATTGTGTTGATAATGCATGCGTGACGCTATGTTCAATGTTTAAATTGTGTAATTATCAGGCCTTATAGGTAAACAGTGAAAAACCAAACAGTATCATGTATAAATATTTGGAAGAGGCGCTGCCACATTTCTCATGTGACAAGCACAGATTGAAATATGTACAAATGGTGTTAGGGGAACAACTGTCACATGATCACCCCAGTCAAATGGACTAGCTCTTTCTAATAACACACTGTTCTGAAAACAGTGTCTCACCTTGTCTACAAAATGAACCGACCCTGTCTCAGTTACATCGCAACCAATCACAGTCACCTTTTGTCTTTTTAACTCTTGATTGGTTAAAACATGGAACTTTCAGGGAGATTTCAAAATAGAGGATACATATGTGCAAAAATAACTGGGCGCAAAAAAACCACTCCGACGGGTTGTAGTAATGGAAATATCTGCTCTTTTTACTGACAAGCTTTTTGTCAAATCTCAACATTTGACTATATACTCCGATTGAGTGACTAAAACAGGGAGTTACACTCTAGTCCTCTTCTCATCTCGTTTAACCACAGGAGGTTTATTAAGTTGTCATTTGCGTAAAACCGTGCTTTAAACAATGTATATTTGTGATTGTTGGCACACAAATAGGAGCGTTCATTGAGACAATTGAAACAGGATTGTGAACAGCTCTTGTCTGAATGCCTTGAGGCTTCTTGACTGCATGAGTGTGATAAGCACAATATAATTATGCTGCAGTCCCAAAAACTACTTGTTCTTGACTTCGAGTTTGCTGAGCAGAGACTAGGTTTTGATTCTATTAAAGGGATAGTTTGACCTAGATGTATATCTTGGTGAAAATATGCCCACCCTGAGTAGTTCTTGAAGGTTCATTGAATCATTTTTTACAATAATTTTTCATCTGTCCCAGCTTGGAATTACCATTATTAGCATTGTCTAAATTCATGAACGGAAGCTGCCAGTCAAAGAAAGAAAATTACTGAGCAGTAGCGGTGTAAATGCAGTATCACTGGGAAAGCCAGGCCAGGAAAAATGCCGTTAACGCTGTTGAATCCTCTGTTGTGATAACTGGGTTTGCACAACAAGCTGAGCGAGACAGTGGGAGAAAGTTTTAGTTTTTCACTTTGTTTTCTGACTATTACCATTCATAATTAGTGCAAGATCAGTGCCGCTGCTCCTGTAAATGTGTATTAAGTCATGGGATCCGCTTGACAGACCTATACATTATTTCCCTGTTAATGGATGGACAACCCAATGACTGACCAACATGAAGGTCTTTGAATATTAATGCTATACTGTGCAGCAGACCTACATTCTCACAGCTGGTAAGAAAATAAACCATAGCTGATAAATGCGAGCAATGATTTCCCCCTAAACATTTAAGCAATACCATCAGACTTCAGATTAATAACAATACTCCTAATTATTTATAGGGCCATTTTCATTCAGGATGGTGCTTGATTGTGTGATTGTGACACTGCTTAACTCGTAGATCTCTCATGGTCGATGACATTGCGTGCAGCAATCTGGGAGTATGTGGTCGATGACTGCATCCTGGTGCGTAATTTCAAAGCCTATAAGTCGTTTTGGCAGGACAGCGAGGCATCATCTCGGTAACCCCCTAAGGATGTTTCGCCAGGGAGGGTGTATTCTTTCTCGATAGCGGCCTCCTGATCTCCTTACTGGATGCCCTCCAACTACCCAGCCTGGCTGCTTTTATGGGCAGAGAAACATAAGCAATGAGTGAAGGCAGGTGATCTCACTGGTTCTCTGCTCATACTCACCAGGCAACCTGGATTTTCCCTCAGAGTCCTAAAGACACCAGGCAGCCTGGCATTTCCCTCAGGGTCCTTAAGACACCAGACGGGCTGGATTTTCCCTCAGGGTCCTTAAGACACCAGTCAGCTTGGCGTTTCCCTCAGGGTCCTAAAGACACCAGGCAGCTTGGCGTTTCCCTCAGGGTCCTTAAGACACCAGTCAGCTTGGCGTTTCCCTCAGGGTCCTAAAGACACCAGGCAGCTTGGCGTTTCCCTCAGGGTCCTAAAGACACCAGGCAGCCTGGCATTTCCCTCAGGGTCCTTAAGACACCAGGCAGCCTGGCATTTCCCTCAGGGTCCTTAAGACACCAGGCAGCTTGGCGTTTCCCTCAGGGTCCTAAAGACACCAGACAGGGTGGATTTTCCCTCAGGGTCCTAAAGTTACCAGGCAGGCTGAAGTTTGTCCCCTGGGTCCTAAAGACACCAGGCAGCTTGGCGTTTCCCTCAGGGTCCTAAAGACACCAGACAGGGTGGATTTTCCCTCAGGGTCCTAGAGTTACCAGACAGGGTGGATTTTCCCTCAGGGTCCTAGAGTTACCAGACAGGGTGGATTTTCCCTCAGGGTCCTAGATTTACCAGACAGGGTGGATTTTCCCTCAGGGTCCTAAAGACACCAGACAGGGTGGATTTTCCCTCAGGGTCCTAGAGTTACCAGGCAGGCTGAAGTTTGTCCCCTGGGTCCTAAAATCAATTTGGTCCCTACATTTGTTTTCATCAAAGGTGCGTAACAATCCCTGCCTGACATCAGTTGGACATTGACTGGTTCGTTGCTATCAAATTTAACAAAAGTAACCTATGCAGCTGCGTTAATACAGCATGACAAGTTAATGTATCCAATTTTACCTGTGGGGACTTCCCGGCCAATCCCAAATGCTTTGTAGTTGGCTGACCATACCAAATACACTGATCAGCCCATTGGCATGACAACGTTCAAGATGAAAAGACATTATGTGAACCGACCATTCTATCCCCCTTTCTTAAATCCTCTTGGATTACTAGGTACTACTCCAGAAGGCCCTTAATCGGCCAGAAAACACACTTCAAACGTTCTGTCAAGGACAGGATGGAACCACAGGAACAGAGGTCTGCCAAATGACTTGCCCTGCTTTTATAACGAACAGAATCCATACTCCAGGAATATCTAGTAGAATACCTTCTGTTTAAAAATCTATAACTTAACTTCATAGGGAAATCAGTACATAAGGATCTAGGATAGAAGGAATTAAGTTTATTGATGATATTGTTTATTTCCCAATTGTAAATAACATTTTGTTGTATTATATATATATATATATAATAATGTATAATATAATATAGTCTCCAAGGTGCTTCACTGCTTCTCATACGTTTCGCCACTAATCCGAGTCACAATGAGGTTCAGGTGTGCAGCAGGTCATTTCAAGAGGTGGATGCTCATTACAAAGTGGGACATTTAAGTTGAAAACTGATTTTAAATGGCTGATTATGTGGTCATTTTTTGATTTCCTTCAGTTATAATGTGGTTGTATGGTAGATTGATCCATAGCTGCGGGAATTAGGGGTGCTGTAGACCTCCCCACCTCGTAGGCTAAACAACCTCTGACTAGATTCCAAATTTCACTTCTACTGCTTGACTGCTACTGGTTGGCGTGTGTAGCTGATAAATCCATTGGGAAAACGCATGTCAATACTGCCAATGGGCACGTCTGTCTGTTCGAGATCTGTTGTATACTGTTCCATGCTTGGCCATTATCAGTTCCTCCTGAACCAAAATATTTTCCTGCAGCAATAGATTAATTTATCCATTGTGGCTAACCAAAAAAATCTTATTTTTGTTCTATATTACATAGTAAATTAATGAGACATTTAATTTAAATATAACAGTATATTTAAAATAGCAGAATACCACCCAGATCTTTTTGTTGTCTACTTGCTTGAACAGCCAGTCATACAACAGACAGTACACACTACATTTGTCTTGTTCAGTTAAGGGCTAATGTTGCTTGCTAACCTAACTTCATGGTAAACACCAGACAGGAAGATAAGTGTACTTTAATCATCCACATTTTCAGGACAAGGTTTCAATGCAGGTTATGAACAAATAAATATTCATTTAATTAATTTAACTCCAACTCTTTGTCTACATCTATAGTCAATTAAGGAAAAGGCAGATTTTACCTAACTAGCCACAGATTTATTTCTGCCAAAGCAGTTATCATGAATATTTCTTGATTATTTTTTGTTGTGAAGCCAAATCTAATCTGGCATGCCTTAATGGGTAACAACCCGCAGTTGCGCTCAGCTTAATGCTATTTGGCTAATTCTTTTAGCCTTTTTTTGAAGGAAAGCCAAATGATAACTGCTAATCAAACAGGACGGGCAGCCATTACACAAACTGAGAGAGAGCGCTGTTGTGCTCACAAAATTATTTGTTCTCTGATAGAGATTTAGAAACTTAAGAATTAAATGACAGTTTGAAAATAAAGAGACAAAACAAACAGAAACAGATTTGGCTGGTGTGCTAGTATGTGTTGGGCTAGTGTAGGTTAGCCAATGGTGGACTGATGTGAGAATGGTGTGGGCACACACACATACCCACAGAGTCACACACACACACACACACAAACATACACACACACACACACACACACGTGCACAGTCACACGCACACAAGCACATTCACACACTCCTCTCCCTTTAGTGCAAGTGCAGACAAAAACAAATCAGTTCTCTCCTGCCTGTCTGTCTGGGTTTAGAGGCTTGCTGCTCTGTAAATAATGAGAGGAGGAGCAGCAAATGGAGGGGGAGATATCTTCACAATGGCCTGACAGACAGGAGATGTACTGCTAAACAGCAGTAGCACAGACAGCATCGCAGTGGTCATTGGAGAAAATGAAAAGAGATACTGAGAGATGAGGTTGTGTCATATAAATTGGGGTTTAACACATAATATGGGATTGGAATATTTATCAGTGGGTTTCTAAATTCTTGTTTAAATTATTTTGACACCCAAAGTTCTTTAAATAATGTCTGAAAATAACAGGAGAGTATTCTACATTATGCAGTACACATGTATGATGTGGATGGTGTTTAATACAGACAGTAGCTGACATTGGGGGGAAAACAGTTTTTTAGTACCTCTTATAAAAAAGAATTAACCCCAGTTGAAAATGATACAACTCAATTCAAAAGTCTGTCTCTTGCAAAATCCCGTGACAGAAACCATGCTCAATATTTCAGATTTTTTTTCTTGGGGAATCAGGAGGAGGAGAAAGAGCGGTGAAAGTAATTTGTTTTAAAAGAGCTGTCTGTATGTTATTGGCATCTTTCGCCCTGCTTTTTCTCCTTCAGTTTCATAAGGGAGACCACACGGCAGAAGACTAGGTGTCAGCATAATACTGTAAATAATAAAAAAGCCACAGCTAAAGCGATAGAAAATTTCAAGACTTGGAATGGCTTTGAGGGGAGAGAATATTTATTCACTTTAATGATCAAGCCCTCTATTGACTTTTTGGAGAATCCAATATTCAGGCCGCAAGCCAGTGAGAATCTTTCTCATCGCAACGCAATTTCAGAATGATCTCTAGGCCAATAAACATTTATAACCTGCACACAGAAAGAAGCACACACACACATCTACTCGCACACACATGCACACCAAAGCTGTCACCAGTGCCATTGATCACTTCCATGCTCATTTTGCCAGTGTCACACACTGTTGGTCCTAAAAAGGCCATAAGTGAAACAGATTAGTTTGGGGACAGATGTGAAACAAAGCCTTGTTTACCATTCTTTTAGGGTATCAGAGAGAATGAGAAAGTGAAAGTAGAAGGAGAGGTGGGGAGAAAGAAATCTTTCAGAATAGCCATTATGAGATGATGTGAGACGTGCTATCTGGGCTTAGCTGGTAAAAAACTGTTGACGTTTCTCTCCCTCTTTCTCAGTGCATGTGAGTGTGTGTGTGCTTTTGTGTGCATATGAAGGTGTGAAGGTGTGTGTGTGGTCTTCTGGCTTTGTGCATGAGGGTTAATGCTCAGAACAGCAGTGCCGTACACGAGCTAGCTTACGTGGTTAACAGAGTAGAGAAACATTTATGCTTCTGCATCAGATTCTGGGCTTGGGCATGACTAGCAGTTAAAAGAAGCAACGCAAGCTGAGGCTAGACCTAGAAATAAAAATCTAAAGATATGTACAGACAACCACAGCAATTTTTGAAGAGCTGTGAAGAAAATATGAGCAAAATGGTAGTGGCCCCTCCTTGCTCTTTGATAGGTTGGATGCAATCTCCATTGATAAGTGCATTGTGCTGCCAGGGTTCAATGTATGATTGGCAGCAAAAAGAGTAGTGGACCAACAAAATAAATTAGGTAATCAGGATGAGACAGGGTTTGAGTCAGGTTTCGGTCAGGATGAGATGGGGTTAGGTTAGGATGAGATGTTTTAACCCATTGTAGATAGAAAAAAAACGTCGACGCATCATAATCCCTAGAAAAATTACTGGCAAAATGTGATATTGGTTTCCACATTTCACCACTCGTTTACTTAATAAGGTATTTTAGAATCACTTCAAATCAGCTTTGCGTTTCGTTTAAGCTTAGCCAAGTTTTGCGCCTTGATACCTTGGCAGGGCACAATGTTGTTTGTCAACATGTTTGCCTCATCTACCAAGAAATATATTTGCTTATATTGATAAAAGTAATTTTGTCCTTTGGATATTTGTAGTTTTCAAAAGACTGATATGGTAAAAGCCAAAGCGTGACAAAGAGGTAGATCTACAAATCCTGTATCTACTTTGCCTGACATGGATCTAAAAATCCCTAGAGGAAGAAAAGAATGGTGGAATAATTCAATAAGCGCTTTTTCAGTTTTGCTGCAAGGTGTTATGGGGATTTTGAAACTCACTATTTAAGTCAGACATTCAGGTGTGCAGCACGTTGTTGGAGAGGAAGCTGTACTGCTCTATTATAAGAAGCTAGAATCATTTTGGACTATTATTTTGTCTCCAAGACCAACTATTTATTTGCAAGGTGGGACTTTTCAGCTGGGAAGATTTGTCATATTTGTGATCATGTAAGGGCACCATTAAGCCAGGATAAGACATGATTTGGGTTGTAGACCTGAGGAGGGCAGTGTGGAGTCATGGAGAAACTATATTACCAATGAATAAAAAGGAGATCCTATCTTCCTAACAGTGTGTGATCCATTTGTACATTTGTGGTCCTGAAGTCCCTGCGAAGAAGTAAAACCAGAAACACTAGTCCCCACAAAGTTTTCTGGTCCCAAACAGGAAGTGTTGGGCATAGTGTAAGAATCTGGGTTACTTTTATGTCAAATTTTGGAATAAACATTAGGTTAATGAGATTAAGGTTAAAGAAATGTTAGGGGTTGTTGTTCAAAAAAATTGTCAAAGATTGAACATGTGTGCATGTGTGTTGGCGTGTCTATAAGCACACGCATATCGATGTGTTTTTGTGTAGGCCATGGCACTTGAAGAGTCAGTCATGAGTTTGATTTCCACAGGGGAACATTACAGACACATATGAAAACCTATGCACTAACCATTGCAAATTGCCGTGGATAAGAGTGTCTACCGGATGACTAAAATGTAGCTAATGTGTCTGTGTGTGCTATGAGAGCCTGCATAAGCACACCTAATTGCCATACTAGACAGTTTCTCAATATGTGGTCAGTAACCCTTAGTATGGGCGTTTTGTTAATAGAGAGATTTTGCTATGATGGACAGAAAATCAATAAGGTATGCGAGAGTTAATCTAGGAAGCAGAACCTTATTTTAGCAAGGTAAAGAGGCCTCCCCGAAATGCAACCAGACACAAATTGAGTCAAATTGAACCATTTATTATCACAACAAAGATTTCACAGATCCAAACAGCACTGATGATAGCACTTGGTATGGGGAAGAAGCTGCCATAGGCAACAGATGTTGCTTATTGTAGTGATCCAAAAACAGGTTATTGTAGTGATCCAAGAACAGGTTTTGTTTTTGGACTAACTCAGGAATTCAAATGTTTGCCGCTGGTTTCACTTGCCATTTGATCTGAGATTTACCACAGATCCAGTAGGTCAACCTGTTAAGATGTAAACCACGCAGCTAGCCTAAACCATTGCCTGAACTGTGGTTGGAGTTTAATTCTGGCCAGCTTTTGATCTAGCCCTGTTACTCTCCAAGGTTCTTTTAGATTTTCTCCATGTACTGTGCTTCCTGAAGACAAAAGTACATTCATCAGTAATATTCTTATCCGATACGCTGTATACAATTTGAGTGTGTTAGGGCCATCCAATCAGAAGGGTATTTACAACTGGAAAAGCTATGGGTGAAGTGACAGTAGCTGTTTCCCAAGAATTGCTGAAATCAACAAAGTGCTAGAAAAAGGCAATGGAGGAAAGCAGCTGGATAGCATCTATTGTTTACTATTCTGAACTAGGATCAGGAGGAGGCAGGAAGCTTTGTAAACATACGCAGCGTGTGCACAAACCAGTTGTCACGGTATCCAGTACTGTACATTGTATGACTTTGAAAAAAAACAACAACACATTAATTGCAGAATGTTCTTAACTTTTCTTTGTTCTTGGTTGTACTGAATTGCTTCAAGACTAGCCTGAATATTGAGTCAGTATTTGTATACACAAAACCAACCAAAATGAATTTTGAGCTTTTTTTAGCTTTTCAACATAGAAAAGCCAAAGATGAAACCAGACAGCATATCTGGTTCAGATATGAATACTGTATGATAACTGCATTATGCTTTCAGCACTAAATCCCAAACAAGAATGTTGTCACAAACACACACACAGATACATGCACGCACACACACAATCCCCTGACAAACACACAGACACACAATTCACAAGCACACACAAACATGCACACTTATTTTCTATGCCAGAGAAGACCTTTCTGGAACTAAAATGTGTTCCCATGTAAAATACTACTTTCGCTAACTAACAAAAACCCTAAACCCTAATCCAAAACCTTAGACCCTTACTCCCAAACCAACCACTTATCCCTAACCCCTAATTCTAACCCCAAACCTCAATATAACCCCAAGTGAGGTCCAGCAGAATGTCCTTATTTCACCAGATTTTCCATGGTTTACTATACTAGAGCAGATTCCTGTCGCTCTTAAGTAGTTGTAGCACAAGTATATTCACAGGAAAACACACAAACACCTCAGAGCGGTGTTACTTGCTCCAGAGGATTTCATGCTCTGTATATATGTAGATTGGCAGAAGTACCCCGGGAATTAGAGGGTTTTTACAGTACGTGCGCTTAGGTGTGTCAATGTGTTTTCACGCGCGTGTTTGTTTTGTTTTTGCAGATCCTTGTGTGCTGTTTGTCACACCGACACACAAAACATCACACCGACAGGCAATGTCAGCGTGAGCGCGCGCACGCATGAGGACTGTGTCGTGTTTGCACGTGTGTGCATCTGTGTGCGCGCATACCGAGTGAGTTAAACAGCAGCGAGGCGAGTCCATGGTTTAGTCCCAAGGACATGATTGGGGTTATCCTGTACAGCTGCTTCTGCCAGGCTAGTTTTGTGCCTCCCTTACTCAGCAGCTCTCTCCAATCTACTCAGGGGCTCAGGTCTCATCTGCACATTCAATAGAAAGGCCAAACAGTCACACAGAAGTCTGAGAGGCATCGCCACATACAAATTCAATGGACATACCGAGGCCCAATGAATCAGGGCTTAAGAGAATGTTCAGTGAAGATGCTAAAGCAGACTCAATGGAGAATTCCCGCAAACAGGTCTGCTTATTCAGTCTGAGTATAGGCTCAGGGATTCATTCAGACCAACCATAGCGGTGTCTTCATTGACGATATTCTTCAGCATCCACACACCCTGAGTGGCCTTAACCTGCTAGCGGTTGTAGGTTTTCATGCAGTGCCCAAGACCTATGGCAAGACGTTCTAACATTTATTCGCTAGGCTTGACTATCCGGAATTTACATGACGGATATCAACACCGTAATTACATTGTGACTAGTCAGAATTTTGATTCAAGATATCTGTAATGTCTGTCTGACTAGTCAAAACTACAGTTAAAGCTATCTCTAATTTAGTTTTGACAAGTAAAAATAATAGTTGCAGATATCTTAAACGTCAGTATGACTATTTCGAATTGTTTTGTATGGCATTTCTCATGCGAGGCATCTGATCATATTGGCCCAGCAACGCATTTCGGTGTTAGCAGCAATGGCAGTTTCAGTTGGATAGAATAGTCAAAAATTTCATGAAACAGAAAAAGCTTATTATCGGGGAGTTTGTGGCAAACGAGTTATTTTTTTCAGTAATTGTCTTTTTTTAAGGAAGTTCATCTCTATATCTTGCTAACAGCGACTGTCGTGCACAGCCTGCAGCCTTAAAAATTCTGTCAAAAATTAGAACTTCGGCCTCAGGCAGGTCGGACATAGTAGTTAAAGATTTCTGTAATGAGAAACCCCATAGACATGAATAGCAATGGTCGTATAAAACTGACTAGTCAAAACTGAATTACAGATATCTCCAACTAGTCAACAGTATAGATACTGTAGCTTGAATTGGAGTTTTGACTAGGCGAAATTTTCTGGATAATCTGGAATCGGGAATCTGGAAGGAATATCCAGTCTAGCAAATAAACCCGAACAGTTAAGAGCCAAAAGAGCCAACATAGATATTCAACCAGTTTTCCTCACTGGAGTCGACATGAAGGGCCAAGCCACCTTCTGAGGGGATTGATTGGTAGGCATTTTCTAACAGTAGCCTGGAAAAACTGAAAACCCTAGTCACTGGCGACTCTATTACCCGCAGTATTAGAAAAATGGCCGGCAATCGCTCTTGCCATAATGTTTACCAGGGGGCAGAGCCACCGACATAGTCGCAAATCTGGGGTTGGTGCTAGCAAAGTATAAAACTGACAAATATAAAGAATACAGCGATATTGTTATTCTTGTGGGCACCAACGACGTTAGGATGAAAGAGTCAGTGGTTATGAAGCAGAACATAGCGGCTGGAAATGAGCTAGAAAGATGTGTCGGCATCGGGTAATTGTTTCTGGCCCCCTCCCAGACAGGGGTGGTGACGAGCTCCACAGCAGACTCACACATCTCAATCACAGGCTGAAAAAAGCCTGGTCCTTTCTGGATTCTTCCTAGGTTTTGGCCCTTTTTGAGAAATGTCCTAACCGCTGTGCATCAACCTTGTTGTTGGTTACTCTTTGGGGTTTCAAACTGGGTGTATAGGGTTGGAGATTACAAGAGACCTCATGATACAACATAATCACAATACTTAGGTGCCAATACGATATGCATTTCCATTTTCACGATTCTCATGATTCTATGTATTGCGGTTCAATATTGCGATTGTTTTAAAATTTCTTCTAACCATTTTCAAACAGTTCAATTATACAATAAAACCTATGTGAGACAAGCCCGGAAGTTGTTGGTATAAGGCAAGTAGGCCTTTTGGATTTTTGTGCAACACAATTTACATGCAGCGTGAGACATGTTTAGCTCTTTCTACCCAGCATTGTTGTTGAATTCAAAGTGATCCCATAACTTTAATTGAAAAGTGCGCAGCTCGAGTGGCATCGGCATTGACTATGTTGTGGTTAACCTGGGTTCAAACCTAAATGAGGGCAACACTTTCTACTGTGGGCCGGCAGAACTAGGTTTCCCTTGTTTTTGATTAGGTATGTTTTTATCCCCAATTATATACTAAAACATATTCTGGCACACAAACACATAAAAAAATCTAAAGGCTGGCAACACAAGTTGATTGCCCTTATAAAAAGTCCAACCTAACCCTAACCTTACCCTAACTTTAAGCTAAAACTCAATCTAAATTCAAGATGAATCTCAGTAAGCTAGTCCTAATTTGTAACCCTAACCCTAAATCAGTAATGACTAAACCACAACCCTAACTTTTGCTTTAAACTTAACACTTCAACATTGGGGAAAAATTTCCCCATTAGTAAACATTTTGTGATTTAACTCCAGTTTGGGGACATCAAGTCTAAAACACAGACCCACATACACACACACACACTCTGACTGCGATGGTTTTAATATTAATTTCTGAACCAGCCTCCTCTTTTTATCTGCTCCCACTGTAAGGCCAGTTAATCCCTACACGCTTGTCAACTCTCCACTTTGTAGTGCTGTGTCTTGTGCTCGGAAAGCAGCTGTATTAATTCACTCTCAACTTACCTACTGAATAGGAAAGGTATTAACATTCACCAAAGTCCCTCTGTCCGCCCTTTGTACCGCTGTCTAATGGAAAAACCCACAACCAGAAATGTTATTTAAAAGTCCATCGCATAGACTCACAGCGGCAATGGAGAGCGCCCTAACAAGTGGACTTTTGGAGTAATGATTGCATATTCATATTCATTTGCGTACGCCCACCTGCCACCACATAGCTGATTAGATAGATTAGGATAACAGTGTATATGTTTACGAGAGAGAGAGTGACAGTAGAAGGAATATATTAAAAAAATATTACTGCCAAGAGTTATACAGGCCCCAGGAGCATGATTCACTGTTTATTGGATTATGATGAAGGACTTATTGAGTATCATTGAGGGTTAGCGAGTACAAAGAATTTAATTTCCCTTGTCCTGTGAAAGGGCTCAGATCTATGAAAGTGCAGTTATTGTTAACTCCAGGGACCAGGCTATGTGGCAAACATCTGTAATTATATAAATAATTCAAAGAATGAATAGTATGGAAAGGATACAAAAATGTTGTATTGAGTGATTTGGACAGCAAAGATTTGACTTACTGTTTGTTAACACTGGTATACCAGAAAGAACACACCAGTTTGATGGTGATGCTAGTCCAAGTCCCATCAATGCTAATTTATTTGCACGACTTTGAAACTGTCATCAGGGGCAACAGTGAATGCTCTTAGAGTTACATACTCACAGATGACTGGGATGTTGGGGTTGGGAAGGGGCTCCGGGGATCTTGTTTTAAATCCCTGGGTTAGATCATTTTCTGTTTTGTTTACCTTTGCAGCTTCTTTGCAGCATCAAACACATTTTGGTTATACCCAATCTCAAACGTTTACTCCATCACTCACTTAACATTGAAGTTAATGCCTCAAATTCACATCAGAAATGTGTTTATTTTCACTTTATCTTTTATTCGCACCGGACAAATGTGTAATCCTTGAGTGAATTACTGGGTTCTTATTTGTTATACTGATGGTCTAACATCACTTTTTGATTTTATATTGATTACATAGTTGACATGGCCACTGAATCAAGACGGAGTTAAGGCCCATGACACGGACAGGCTGATTATACAGACTGCAGTGTCTATAGAAAGAAAGATGAGACTCAGTCTGGTCAGGTTTATTTAAGGCTGCTTGCTAAAGGGAAAAAGCCATACATTTCTGTGAGGCTAATGGGCTCTTTTTCACCTCTGCAGAGCATAACTCCGCCATCTGCTGCAGGGAGCTGCTCTCAGCACCTCTATCGTCTCACCGGAGATGAGGACGGGCAAACGGCAAAGCAGAGTGCTGCCCTGAACAGCTGAGTATAAAGCTGCGCGCGCACGGTCGACATACATGCACTCATGCCCATGTAACGGACACGCGTAAGGGCACACACGTTTACAGAGACACACACGAGCTGTACACCTACAAACATATACTGTCCAAGGTGCTTGCAATCTGACCTCAGCACAGTGGACACCATATATTGATTTTATAGTCCTCAATAGCAGGAGATGGATTTTTACAGGCATGCGTACTAAGGCGTCACACTGCTAGCTCGACGAGCACCACCCTCTTCTTGATCGGTTCACGCCTGGCACGGACCTCTGCCTTACTCAAACACGTGACCATCCAACCTCTCGGGCGTCTTTACAGTCGCAGCACTCAAAAGCCTCTCTCTTTGAGAGCCACAGTGAGGACGCTTAAGGCAGAAGAATAAGTTTCACTCAAGTTCATACAAAACACCCACGCAAACAGATCTTTAAAGCTCCGTGATGAGTTATCAAAATAGCATTTCCAGCTCCTATTTTGCTTTAAATACAGTAAAAGAATATGAATTATACGATGGATTAATTAATGCGCCAACAAGCAGCCTGCCTCGATCTACGAGAAGCACCCAGCGTAATAACCCGACTGACTCGTCATTTAAATCTTTGCAAAGCTCCTTGTGTCGGCAACACGCGCATTGACCTGGAAAAACTGATACGAAATAAAACATTAATGTATGATTTAAATAATAAATGAATAAACAAACCAATAGAGAAGTAGTGAAGTAGTGATTGGATGTATGTTAATTTTCCTTCCAATAAACTCTTCTCACTGCCAACCACATTTACTGTCGGCCAACTAAACACAGCAGGAACCATTCATCTGTTTTAAGAATAATAACAATGATCGCAAAAGAAATGTTTTAGTCACCTAGACGCCTCTCATCCAGGGCAACAAAAAGCATCAATTGTGATTAACTGTCTTGATAATCTTTCAATTTGCCGCTCATTTCTGTTGCTGGCCAGATGTTCTAATTGGCTACATGCCACCTCACATTCAGACGTTGTAGCACAGTCTGTTGCAAAATTCAAGCAACTTTGCCAAATGTACACTTTCTAGAATGACAGGAAGGTTCCCAGAACAACAGGGATTTGGTGTAAATATACCATGTACAGTTAACATGACAGTAAACATTCCCAGATCAGTAAACATTACCAGATCAGTTTCTTCATTTGTATTTGTTTAATGTTCATAACCATTGAAAACGTATTCAAACATTGCCCGATGAGCTGAAATTTCTTTCCACTGTTATTACAGTTTGGTAGATGAATGTAAGCAAAGTGACTGTATGACTGAAAATATAACATATATTATATGAATTCATTCATACATTCTTTCTGCTTCTTCCCATTGGGTTACGTAAACAGACACCACTGCCAGGCAAACATATTGGTATCATTTGAATTTGTCCGCTTGCACTCCCACTAGAAAAAAGTAATTGTACTTTATCTCCCTATGGCAATATCGCCAACATAAAAAATAAAAATCCCCTATATTAATTTCTCTGCTTTCAGTCATTTTAAATCAATCACATCGATAAAACTAGGAAAAAAAGGAATTAACGTGCCAGTACCGAATTTCAAACAGCTTGCCGTAAATTCCCATCACCATTACTCTGAGACATTAATCCTCACTGTCTAGAACACACAGCAGAATCAGCCTTCTCAGGGACCATATATATTGTTGGGTTTTTACCCGTCATTCTAATGTGCCATTGTAGAGGCGCACAAACACTCTCACTGATGTATTATATATATACAGCTCCGGAAAAAATTAAAGACCACTGCACCTTTTTCTTTCCTTTCCAAAACCGTCGAAAAGGAAGATTTTGAGTGAGGAACCGAAGGGTTAAAATTAAAAGACTACTACAAATTGAGCGTTTCTGTTCCTCACTCAAAAAAAAGTTGCAGTGGTCTCTTAATTTTCTCTTAAGCTGTATAAATAAGTATATATCTTTATATATGTATATATATGTTTACTGTATTCTAATGGCCCACAATGAGTTGAACTCAAGTCCACACTTAGATCAGCTAGGCAGCAACCCATTGGAGGAAGGTGACTACGTTAGCCAGCTCTGCCCTTGCAGGAATACCAAATCCATGCTGGGTCACTCTGGGGAACAGATACAACAGATGCCCTGTGTTGTGCAGCATGCCCGTGGATTGATCCTTCAGCTTTAACCGGGCCAGAACAACATTAGTATGAGACTTCACAGTCTCCCTGTGTAGTTACTTCACAGAGAAACACACCCTCTGTTCTACAGCCCTGCAGAGACGTGGACTGTTCCTGAAACAATGTGTAAGCTTCAGTAGCCACAGGCATGTGTAGGCACGCACACACACACGCACACACACAGCAGTTAACATGCTGTACACACACCAGCCATTATGAGCCTCTGTGGGCTATGGAGAGCTGACAATGTGCTAACGGTGTGGTACACAAAGAGGACACGCGGGTGATTCAGCTGCAGGCCTGCTGTCACTTTTGGAAACCGTCCTCGTTCGTTCTGCAGGTCTGACCCGAGGTTGAGTGAACTTTGACCATCTTCTTTCCATACCAGTAAAGGCGACGACTCAGGACTTATTCTAATGACGCAGCAGTGTTTCAGTGTTAGCCAGCTAGAATCACACACGCACACACAAGGCACAAGAATGGGTTGGATTAATCTTATTTTATTAGCATAGCCAATTTAGCCAGGAAACTCAAGGTGCATCAGCTGATGTATTATTGGTCCTATCACAATATCAGATTTCACACCTGTCTATTTAATTGTCCGGTTAATCACTCAGTCTGTGCGCTTGTCTACTAGCTTCTGGATGCAAATCCACCTACCCACTCTGACTCCACCTGTTTGGCTTTGTGTCTCCTATCTGGGAGGATCGGTACTGCGTACCTTGTTCGTTGCCCATTGGCATTGCTATTAATAATATTACGGTAATATCCACATCAATGTGATGGAGTTATCCCAGAGAAACAGAACCTAATGCCAAGAGAGTGTATGTACATTGCTGTGCAGACTTCTCCAATAACTGTTTTAACTAACACGTGGGATTCTCTGCCTGAACTATTGAATATGACCTATGTTATGAATAAATGCATTGTTGTTTGATTTTATTGATTTGCTACAAAGGCCACACACCTTTCTACCGGGGTTTGCACTTCTCATCAAGATTCAAGGACAACAGCCAATGCAAACTGTGGCCTCGGAAAACCATATTGTGTAGCACGGTTACAGTCTATGTCCATGGCTGCACCTCAAATCACAGCCTGTGCCCTTAATAGTGTACTATTTCAATCAGGGGCTATAGGCTGGCACACTTAGGGTGAGAGGGTGTGTTTGGAATGCAGCCTATCACTTGCTATGCAATCCTCTTCTGACAGTGACTGGAGGTGAGCTGATAGAGTTGTCACTTTCTTTCCCCCAGAAGTCAGATCACTCCCAGCTCTCCTTATCACTCTTGTTCAGGAAGAGAAGAGAGACGGTACCGCGTCACCACCACAATAAAACCAGGATGTAGCTGTAAAGGGTCTGATCCACCACAATAGAACCAGGATGTAGCTGTAAAGAGTCTGCTCCACCACAATAGAACCAGGATGTAGCTCTAAAGGGTCTGATCCACCACAATTGAACCAGGATGTAGCTGTAAAGAGTGTCTCTGGATAGACAACAGTCTATGTGTCGAAACATCTGTGTACCCAATGTAACATTGTCTGTAGGTAAGTCCGACAGGTCAGATGGAGCTGAAAATAGCTTACCCTGACTGACAATAATAATTGGAAGTGCCAATGAAGACCGTTGCAGAACATCAGAGTGTAACACATTGTTGTTCATTCATTACAAAGCCCTTCCAGGAGACAATGATTAGGAAATCATGTCTCAGGGTTCTGTCTGGAATTACTGCTCAATCCAAAGCAGAAATTCTCAAAGATTTTAGCCTCTTTCATCTCTCCTCATTTGAGGACACCAGGTACAATTTCTAATCCGTTGCAGAACAGAAGTCTGTATCCTTCTTATTGATTTGAACACGCCTCAGTCTGACCTCGTCTGGACCTAATCATCATCCTTCAATACCCAAGGTACGGCAAAGGCAGAGACAATTTGATGGCTCCTGTAGTCTCTCACGACTGTGCTCTTTACAGACACAAAGAAATAATCTAATGGTTTTCCATAGAACCTTATGTGAATGGACCCGGCAGTATTTTTAGCCGTTAAAATTAAAATGTCTATGACAATACATTACATGTATTTCATAAAGCTTTTCTTTGAGGGCAGTGTTTAACACTTAAATGTGTGTTAGCTAACTCCTGGTTTACAGGCCACTTTAGGACTGCCAGTAATAATATACTAGCTTGAAAACTGATGTCCTATACTATAAAGAATGATAAAATATCAAATTACCAGGCAGGTTTGCTGTTAAACAACTAGTACAGAAACGCAATTTACAAAAGCACACATTCACATTCCAGTTCTTTCGAAGACAATGTTATCTGAAGTGACAAACTGTGAATTTATCCTAAGATACTGTAGCTAGACAACCACACAAACCAACAAAAGTACATCTTACTCAATTCAGTAGCTAGACAACCACGCAAACCAACAAAAGTACATCTTACACAGTTCAGTAGCTAGACAACCTCGCAAACCAACAAAAGTACATCTTACACAGTTCAGTAGCTAGACAACCTCGCAAACCAACAAAAGTGCATCTTACTCAGTTCTGTAGCTAGACAACCTCGCAAACCAACAAAAGTACATCTTACTCAATTCAGTAGCTAGACAACCACGCAAACCAACAAAAGTGCATCTTACTCAGTTCTGTAGCTAGACAACCACGCAAACCAACAAAAGTACATCTTACACAGTTCAGTAGCTAGACAACCTCGCAAACCAACAAAAGTGCATCTTACTCAGTTCTGTAGCTAGACAACCACGCAAACCAACAAAAGTACATCTTACGCAGGTCAGTAGCTAGGACTGATTTTACACCACAGCATATTCTATATTTTCAGGACTGCTAACACACCAAAGCTGTCTCCATGAACAAATATACACCAATCCATTTGCCAGATGGAAGACAGTGTCCCCCAATGCATTAACACTATTCACCTGTTTTCACACAAATCTCTGTTCCATTCACACTTTTGTTGCAAAACGATACGCACAACACCCTCGGCAAAAACACGGACATTCAAAAACTAAATTCATTGCAATTCTAACCCTCTCAACGAACAGTTGTCGTGGTGTGAACACTAACAAGCATAATTAGTCAACAAGCAATCAGGATGTTGGCATGAATGAGAAGAACGAGACGAGGTTGATGAAGGGAGAGGACGACGAAGAAGAACAATGATCCCTAATTACGTTAGCGACACTGTACTTGACTGTGATCTTGTACATGACAATAAAATAAACTGGGCTAAGGCTACTGAGCCGTTTCACTGGTGCACACATTGTCCGGACTTTCAGAAATTAAAATAGGTCACTTACTGTAAACCTATCTGACCACTGTGCTGACCACCCTGTTTTCTATATTCTAAATCTGTATGCATAAGCACACGCAGGACAGCACAGAAATATTATGTGAGCTTGTATTCGTATTCTATAAAATACAAAGCTTTCTTTTTGTAAAATTCAGAGGCAGCAGTTGATGGTGTGGTGGTAGATTGTATTTGATCTCTGAAGCAGAAAAACAATTTTGAAGCTGGTTGTTGAAAACAACGGAACGTGTATGGAAATCTAGTTAATCAGAATCATTCAAGACATTAGCCGTTTCCCCTGGCCCCCTTGCCCATTCTCCTAGGCATGCCCCTCTACCCCATCATATCGACAGCCTCCTAGCTTTACTGTGTGTCGGCTTCTGAGGGATCGGTTTAGTGCCAGTGTTTTCAGTACCCCCGTCACCCCGGTAAACCAGCGACAGGTTCTTGTCCAGGCAGGTTGCCCCTGGAGGCCCAGTCACTCCTTGAGTTCACTCACCTGTGTCGTCATGTGCTCCACCCCCCACTAGGTGGCTCCCATTTCCCCATCATCCCGTGTATTTAACTTGTGTTCTCTATTCTGATGCCAGTTTGTCTTGGCCCCCCCCCCAAGTCATACCCGTGTTTCTTGCTTTCCTGTTCTCAGTTTGTCTCCTAGATTTCCCGTGGACCTGACCTGATCCCACATGCCGTATGCCTGTACATTGCCTTTAGATTGTTTTAATAAACTTTGCCTGCGCTTCCAACTCCTGCCTCCCGAGTCTGCATTTGGGTCTTTTGTCTGAGCCTTGACAGTTTAATTTTGTTTGAGGTGTCTAGGGTTTTGTCAGTATGATGGTTAAAGAAGTGTTTGTTCATACTTTTGAGAAAATATAGGACACATTCAGGAAATGTGTGTTTGCAGTTGAAAAACAGTAATTATTTTATTGCTGTAATTGGCTGGCAGGCATTTGATGACATTCCAGTTCATGTTTACTTTTTAAACATGAAGACTTTTGCTTAAGTACACAATTCCTATACTTGTTTCAACTACTCCACAACAACTTGGTTGGAGCCATAGTTACACTATGTAACAATCTTTGTTCTTGGGTGGTGAGTGTTATATTGTAATTACTTAGGCCTAAAACAAAGAAATTTGCTATTATTCCCCAAAAATGTTGGATTTGTGTCCAGGATGGTCAATTTAATTTTACCAATTTCCTATGAGAAAATGGGCGAATGTGTCTTTTCATTCACATAAAGTCAGAAAAAAAAACTAGGAATCCAAATGAACATGTATTTATACTAACGTAATAAAAATGACTGCAAAAGACTTAGAAGTTAGTAGATTTATGATTATACTGTAAATCCCTTTCACGGATCAGCCCCCCAAATGTCCCCCATCATGTTCTCATTATACTGTCCTTGGTAGCAATGTTCAAGGTCCAGTACATCCTGGAGGAAGAGGTTGCCTTACTCCTCTGAGTGCTCCCAAGTTCTTCATGAATTCATCAAGATGAGAATCAAGGATGTGGACTTTGAGGGACATCCTACAGCCTGTTCTGCCATAGTTCTTCACCAGTCTCAACCAGATCCACATAGTTGTCTGCCTTGTGATTGCCCAGGAAGCCCCAAACCACTGTGACAAAGCCGTTCCAAGACGCTTTCTCCTTACTAGTGAGCTTCTTGGGGAATTCATTGCACTCCAGGATCTTCTTTATCTTTGGTCCGATGAAGACACCGGCTTTGACCTTTGCCTCAGGCAGCTTAGGGTAGAAGTCTTGAAGGTAATTGAAGGCTGCCGACTCCTTATCTAGAACTCTGACAAATTGTTTCATTAGGACCAATTTGATGTGCAGTGGTGGCATCACCTTCTGAGGGTCCAGCAGTGGCTCCCACTAGACGTTGTTCCTCCCCACAGAGAACTCAGTCTGCTGTGTCCAGTCCTGCCTGTGGTAGTGCGACTTGGTGTCCCTGCTTTACCAAAGGAAAAGATAGGGAAACTTGGTAAAACCGCTTTGGGGACCCATCAGGAATGCTACTATTTTGACATCTCCTATGACCTCCCAGCCATACTCATCAAACTTCAAGGCATCCAGCCAGGTCTTGATGCTGTTGTAATCCTGTATTTATACTACTATTTATATTACTGGAAAGGTCTAGAAGTTACTCGAAGTTGACTCAGCACTGAACGAATCTGGAATGTTCTGGAAATCAGGAAAATGTCTAAATATCACGGTTCTGGTCACAAAAGCAAAGTGTGTGGGGAATAACAACAATATTCTAGACTTTTGAAGCATAAGCAATTAGGAAAAAACACTCACTAACCAGGAACAAAAAAACAAGGTGTAATCCAAATCCGTTAGAATTCTTCAAATCGATGACACACTTTTGAGAAAATGCATTTGTTATACCAGGAACATATTTATTTATTCCTAAAACTTCCATTGTGCATTGTGGCATGAAGGCAAGTACAAATATATGAGTCAGTGTCGTGGAAATCATAAAATTGCAAAGGCACAGAGACTGTCAATTATTTTCACAAATAAAGCTTTTATCAAGATTTGCAAACCCAGAGCAATTAACAACACTCTCAACAGAGTCAGGTCAAGAGCTCCCCATAGAAGGTTGAGCTCAGGCCTACAGTGGGGCAAAACAGTATTTACTCAGCCACCAATTGTGCATGTTCTCCCACTTAAAAAGATGAGAGAGGCCTGTAATTTTCATTATAGGTACACTTCAACTATGAGAGACAAAATGAGAAAAAGAAATCCAGAGAATCACATTATAGGATTTTTTATGAATTTATTGGTAAATTCCTCGGTAAAATAAGTATTTGGTCACATACAAAAAGGCAAGATTTCTGGCTCTCACAGACCTGTGTCATGGTGCTGGAAGGACACGGGCGCAGAGACGGTGTGGAGGTAGACATCCATGGTTTTTAATGAAGACAACAAAAGAAACAAACATACGAACTCAAAGCAGACACGATGACTGGGTAGTAGAGTATAGCCTACGGCTAACAAACCAAAATAAACCACACCACTGTGCACAAACATTCAACATAAGTAGGTTCCCCAATTGGAGGCAATAACGAACACCTGCCTCCAATTGGGGAGACCACAACACATAGAGGTGGCTAGAGTCACCTATTTAGG